>ML819865.1:93462-105771 GCA_009831015.1 Picea engelmannii | reverse complement strand
CCATGAGCAATCTCCTCAATATATAGGAGAAGATAGATTAGTTACTTGGATAGGAAATGATCCCAAGATATTTGGAATGCCAGCACCTGAATAACCATTCGAAGCCAACTCATGTTTCTAGAAGATTCCCTTCTAGAAGGTTCGAGATTTCATCTTTTTCCTCCCTCTGGAACATGTTCGCACCCTGGCTATTAGTTACAATGTGAACTATTCGCACCCCAGCTTAATGCATGCGAGAATCAGTCATTCTCGCAGGAAGATATATAGGTAGCCTGCAAACATCCTTTAAAAGCATGATTTCTGGAAGAAGACAAATGTAACTTTTCTCAGGAAAGTGTTCTTAGTAAAAATATTGATTTTCCATCATCATAACATCATCATGAAATCATCAAAATGACCAAAATTGCGGATAACAGAATGCCCCCCAAAGTCTGAGAGTGGAACTAGTGACAGTCAATGGACTTTGTAAGCTGCATGTGTGTGTCGAGAACCAAGAGCACCTCTAATCGGAAACCTGCAAACATCCAAGCATCAACAGAATATCATGTATACCAATTCTTGAGGTAGGCATTCCCATACTCAGATCATAGACTGATGACATCATAAACAAAGGTCATGGCCACCAATCATACACTGTGGATCCATGCAGTCATAATATAGCACAACCACCTGAATACACTGTGGATCTGTGCGACAAATTTTCAATCAAGACGACATAGCCACGAAACATATACAGTGGATCTATGTGTCACAAATTATACATACTCCATCGCAACCTGGACCATAAAGACAAAATCCAGGGTCTTCAATCTCATCGCCCAAAGTACAAATCTAACCATGTGATTACATGTGTCGAAGTCGAACATGGTAGAAACCACTTGATTACCGGTCATTGATGTAACCATTAACAAGTGCGAGGGAAATCACCATTGATGTCAATGACTCCCAAGGTACTATAGTACAATCCATCGAGTGTGAATAAATGAGTTGAGGTCGAACAACCAATGGAATCTTTCGATCAAGGGCCAATGAAGTAAACCCATTGTCGAAAGCAAGGAAACTTGCCATTGAGGCATGAAAGTTCCAAGGTACTGAATAATTTCTAAGTCTCAATTCTGGATAATGTGCTGAGGTCGATGCAATAAGACTCGTCACAGGAGGGCCTTGATGTATCCCCCATCAGTGACACGAAATGAGTAATAGAGTTTGAAAGTGAAACAAAGTATGTGACAATTGGACGTTGGACACAGGGAAGGCCGACACAGAACGAATGGATAACTGCAGATGGCCGACTCAAATAGAGGTTTCAGACGGACAACTCTTGAACATATGAATGACACGACCAAGGATTTGGCAGTATTGACTCAAATACGACACATGGAAAGACCTTGTTATTAAATAGAATGAGAGACAAATGGATTTCCCAAACCGGCTTCAAATGATGAATAGGGGGTGTCATGTTCAAGAGCGACACTTACTGCCAATCGACTCAACGATGAAACATATCCCTTTCCCAAATTTCCCCCCACCATTTCTGGCAAGTACCTCTTTATTTTTACGCAAGCTTGAAGAGGATCACATATGCTTGTTGATATAATCTCATCCTTTGGACGAGTCCCTCAGAGTATTGTTAACGAACCCTAGGAAGGAGTGGTTCGGTCCCATCACGAGTCTGTCAATGTTTGTTTAACGAGTCCAAAGATAGTAAACTCGAAGGTTTTTCAAGATTATAGAATTTGGAAAAACACTCAAAATAGAAATCTCTCAGTTCCTTTTTCATACAACAGTCCAACGAGACCGAAAAAGGGTTAAACTATCGCTCGAAGGACGCATACTTCAAATACTTTAACGAGCATGAAAATAGCAAGATCGCTCGACAATATTTTCATGTTTAGAGAGTCTGAAAAGAGCTTAAAGATAACTCCAGGGGGGTTCCTTTTTCGTGTAACCACAACGAGCCCGAAAAAGAGATAAAACGACGCTCGATTGCGTTGTTATGTTTTTTTTTTGCAAGCGCAAGAACAGATAAGAAGCGCTCGGGGTTGGATGTCAAAATCATAACAAACAACCAAAATCACACCACACCAAGTAAAAATTCTGTCCATAACCATCCATACTTGCACCTGCCAATCATTTAACTCATTTTTACATTAGTGATTAGGGTTAAATAAAGAATAAACATAAAAAACCCACTTTTGATATAATAAAAAGTAATAAAATGAACAAATAACAAAAATTACCATACCATTTTCACATTTTACCATTTGAGTGCCAAAAAACCCTCATTTACCCTCTATCTTTGGCGTCGAATTCCAGGAGCTACGGGAGACCATTTGACGTGCCGTCAACTATATTTTGGTAAGTGCCTCATCCCTCATCTTTTCATGGTTCAAAATTATGGTTTTATTGGTTAAAAGTCAAGTTTTAATTCAATTTTTTAAACCCTATGCGCTTGGGAGCATTCTCGCAGGTGGCCCATACGGGACCTGCGAGAATGACCCATTCTCGCAGGTGGGCCATGGGCCACCTGCGAGAAGTTCGCACTGTGCAAAGCAGGCCACCTGCGAACAATGCAAAATCCAAAAATTTGTGTAACGTTTAGCCAATTGCAATAATTTTCCTCATGAATAAGATCACTCACTATGTTTGTGTGTTGTTTTTATGCAGGTTTCTATTCACAATCATGGTTTTAGAGTGGCGGGAACGAGAGCACGAGGAGGATAATGCTAATGCGGAAAACAATCCTCCAACCATTGCTGCACTAAGAGATTGTGGTCTCTTAAAGTATTTCCGCATCCCGGGCATGAGGGCCCAAGTTCGATTGTTGGAATACTTAGTCCGGATGTGGGATCCGGACCAACAAGTCTTCATCGTGGGAGCCCATACATTGACCATTGATATCGAGGATATCTATTTCTTGACTGGATTATCCAGATGTGGATCATATGTTAGTTTATCTGGCAGCAGAAGAGGTGGGTTGAAAATGAGCGAGTATTGTAACCAGTATTGTGTACCTGAGGTAGAGAGACAGAAAGGGAAAGTGGCCATTTGGGGAGTTACTGATTTGACTCTCCGTACCATTCTCTTTACCATTGCTCGAATGGCAGGAAGTGCTGCTCCACATATGGCTCTACAGAGCTACTTCCAGTACGCCATCGAGTGTACTGAGCCCCGGGTCTTTAACTGGGCTGACGCAATATTATGCAATCTCAAGAAACAGTTGACTAAGTGCAGGCGTGGAGACTTGAAACAGTTTGGATATGGGTCTCTGTTAGTGTCTTTCTTCCTGAAGAGAGTCCTAGTATTCCATCTACATGCTGAGTGGGATCTTCCTAGTCCCAGAGATCTGAGGATGTTACGGTGGTGTCGGCTCATGGCCCGACATGTGGCAGGTCCTATTGTCAATTATGACAATGTTTTCTTCGACTGGTTACAGACTCAGATGCTGATGGTGGACGACTATGCCTACGCCAGGCTAGATTTCAGAGGAGATCCATATCTTGCACTTTCTGAAGATGCACAGTGGGGAGACCTCGGTAAGAAGTACACAAACTTTTAAGTTTTTAAATGTTTTTGGATTTTTAACCATATTTAAATGTTTTTGTTTTATAGTTTTACCCGAAGACTAACACCAAATTCTTGTTGATAACACAGATGTTGGACCATACAGACCTTCTGGCAGTTATCCTATCCAGAGACGAGGAGAGGCTGTAGTAGCAGTTCCACAGTACGTCGAGGACTATCTGACAGTGGAGCAGAACTTAGAGGGTCTGATGGCAGACGTTCCAGATATGACTCTGGAGGAGATTCCACAACGCGATCAGTGCCACACTGTGGGAGTCTCTGCCTCTATGGGTCGCTTGCTCCGCAGAGTTGCTAGGACATTAGTGTGCTATCGTGAACATCATTGATGTTATTATGTAGAAGCCATGGGCTTCAATTTTGATATTTTGGTCTTCGGACACATTTTATAAAAACAAACTTTGATTGTTATATATATATATACACGTCTTCTACCGGCTTACTTTATATTGTGTACATTTGAATGTGTTTGATTTATAAGTGATTTAAATGCCTGTCCAATACATAATTAGCTAAAGCATATGCCAATGTATTAAAACATCTAGGAATGTGTTGATATTCAATATAATCAAAATGTCATTCCAAGAGGCGAATTCGCAAATATACCCTCAATAAAGTAGGACTTCGAATAGAATATACATTACTGAGCTGTAATACTACCAGCTGCGAGTCAATTCGCACAACCAAATGACGGATTCCAAGAGAGATAGCATCCACCAATAATTCAACAACGACGCTATACTCTGCGATGTTGTTGGTTGCTCGGCCAAGACATATAACTCATAGAGATATGAGTTTGTTTGTTGGGGCATAGATTGCCCATGCAGCGGAATCTAGGTTCTGAGTACTATGACTAGCACTGTCGGCGAAGCCAATATAAGGTAGTGAATACTCCGACATCTGGCAATCAAACACAATGTCACGTGAGGGTAGAGACCAGATAACGTCAAAAGAAAAACTAAAGTAATACACACTCAGTATGATACATAAAATATAAGTACTCATGCACAAATGACTCATGCATAGTACTTCTTTAAGTACAACCCATTTCTGGGTTTACTCAAAGGTACACCATCATAATCAACTAGCTCATACGCTCCTTTTTCCAAAACTTTGCTAACAATGTAAGGCCCACGCCACATTGGTTCGAATTTCCCAGCTCCTAATACATCTTTATCTTTTTCATACAAAAGAACAAGATCTCCTTCAGAGAAGACACAAGGTTTGACATGCTTGTCATACTGTGCCTTAACACGTTTCTTCTGGGCTTCTATTACAAGAGTAGCGTCGCGGTGAGTCTCGTCTAATCGCATCAGATACAACAGACGTTCCTCCTCAGCAGAAGTATTAGGTAAGAGTTCTATAGCTAGCTTCAAAGACGATATTTCACATTCTATTGGCAGAATGGCTTCCATGCCATAAACTAAATGAAAGGGTGTAAATCCTGTGGAAGATTTAACAGATGTACGATATTCCCACAATGCTGAAAATAACATCGTGTGCCAGCTAGTTTTATGGATTCCTATCATCCGTCAAATCATAGTTATAAGAACCTTATTGATGGCTTCGACCTGGCCATTGGCCTGTGGATAATAGGGTGTTGAGCTATCATGGCGAAGACCCAACTTCTCTGTAAGTTCAGACATCATATAATTTCTAAAATGACTACCGTGATCAGTAACGATAGCCTGAGGAACACCAAAACGAGTGATGACATGGTTGAAAAGAAATAACGCTGTAGTTTTCCCAGTATTGTCGAATGTTGGCATCGCCTCGACCCACTTAGTAAAATAATTGACAGCTACAATAATATAACCATGCCCCCCGGTCGAGTGAGGGTGACATGTCATGAAATCAATGCCCCATTTAGCAAAAGGAAAAACTGAGACTACAGGATGAAGGGGAGCAGGATGCGACTGAATCTTCTGATTGTATGTTTGGCAGGCATGACACTTATGAACAACAGTAATGTAGTCCTTGAATAAGAAAGGCCAAAAGTAAACTGCATGTAAGATATTCTGGGCAGTAGCATACCCAGACATATGACCACCACATGCTCCTGAATGGCAGTCATTCAAAGCTTTCTCAGCTTCTTCAAAAGTCAAACAACGCCGAAAGACAGAGTCAATGCCTCGACGATAGAGAGTATTGCCGATGATGATATAATGACGTGCTTGATAACGGACACGACGACGTTCGGCACTAGAAAAAGCAGACTAGAAAGTTTGAGTTTGGAGATATATAATGATATCTCCATACCAAATATCGTCGGTACTGATAAGGAAAAGTGACTCGTCAGGTAACAAATCGACTGCTACTTTTTCCGTGGCAGTGTGGGGAAAATCACAAATTAACTCAACGAAAACTAGGGATTTCTTCGACGTGGCGCGATCGAATTCCAAATCGAACTCCTGGAGAATAACAATCCACTTGGAGTACTTGCCCCCCAACAATTGACGTGTCAATATATGTTGCATGGGGTTATAGTGTGAAATCACTGTAGTCTTTCTGGAGAGAATATAATGACGAAAACGTTGAACTGCTTGAAAAACAGCCAAAGCCAACTTCTCAACATGTTGGTACTTGATTTCCGTGGATGATAAACTTCTACTCAAGTAATAGATAACATGTTCATCGTGGTTATCATCCTCTTGAATGAGAACCATGCCGATAGTATACTCGGATGCAACTAGATAAAGAAAGTAATCTCAACTATAATCCGGAGGGAAAAGAAGAGGAACTTCCGTGAGGGATAATTTTAAAGCTTCAAAGGCGTTGTTAGAAACCTTATCCCAGACAAACTCTGAACCTTTCTTTAGAAGACGTGTGAAACCATGAGTAATATCGATGTAATTCAGAATGAAACGAGGAAGAAAGTTTGCTTTCCTCTGCAAACTTTGTAACTGGCGCAGTGAAGAAGGAGGAGGGATATTAAGAATCGCCTCAACCTTAATAAGATCTACCCAGATCCCATGACGTGAAACAATGAAACCAAGGAGACGACCGGATTCTACACAAAAGACACATTTATGAGGATTCAAGCGAATGCGATAGAATCGACAACGAATGAAAATAGCTCGGAGATGATTAGGGTGATCGACTCGACGTAGAGAGTGCGCCGGCAAATCGTCCAAATAAGGTTGAACGATATGCTTGATATCATGAAATGCGTAAGACATAGCACGTTGGAACGTTGCACCCGCGTTCTTCAGACCGAAGGGGAGTTTTCTATAGGGGAAAGTACCCCAAGGACAAATAAAAGCCGTTTTATGTTGCTCCTCAGGAGTGATATTAATTTGATTATAGCTGGGAAATCCATCCATGAGGGAAAAGATTTCACTGCCGGCACAGTCATCGACAATCTGGTCAACGAAAGGGGTTGGAAAATTGTCCTTCAGACAAGCTTTGTTAATATCTCGATAATCAACACAAACACGTATACTACCACCTTTCTTATCAATCGGTACTGGGTTGGAAACCCATTCTGTCAATGCCACGGGATAAATAAAACCAGCTTTAAGAAGTTTTTCAACTTCAAGTTTAATGGCTGCCACTTTACATGGATGGACAGGACAGAGGCGCTTCTGGACTGGTTTAGCTCTGGGGTATGTATTAATTTCATGGAAAACAATAGCAGGGTCGATACCCGACATCTCTTCGTAACTCCAGGCAAAGATATCACGAAATTATTTGAACAAGGAAGTATAAGTGATAATTTCTTCGGTAGAACACGAAGCTCCAATATGAACATTCTCGACTATCCCAGGTTTAACTGAAATATCTATGGGTACCATGGGAGAAATGTTACTGAGGTTCCCTTCTGCAAACACATCTCATGTAGATTGGGGAACAGTGGATATAACAACAATGGTCGACGGAGTCGAAATCCGCTGATAATTCTCAAGAGTCTGTTGTTCCAGAAACAGAATGGAATGATGATGTCCATCGTCCCAAGGGGTGTCATCTAGGATGGACATGATCATCTCGTCAGTGGGGAAGATGAAACAGAAAGGATCAGGAGACAACTCATCAAAAGAAGAAGTAGTAAGGGTTTCCGATTGAATGGCTTGATAAGCTGACTCAACCGGACTTAACGGCATGACGTCGCCGAAACGGACATGATCTCCAGGATCAGGGACTATCCAAGGGTCGACAGACACAGGAATTTCATGAGGCATAGTAGAGATCATATTAATAGAAGCAATTGATGGGCGTAGAATATCGGGCGGTGGTGGTATGGGGAAAGTACCCATTAATGACGAGTCTTTTAAAAGACTGACTCCAACATTCTCGTAACCCGGTGGGGTTTTAGCTATGAACGACACGTTGCCAGTGCAAGTATTGGCATTAAAGAAGGCAAGTTGATCAACCGTAACCACTTTTCCTTGGTGAGGAAATCGTACGACACGGAAAAGGGTTGACACAACAACATGCATAGAATCGACCCAGCTACGTCCAAGTGGAAGATTATAATCTAGGGGAGCATCGAAAACTTCCACTTCAACCTGGACGGTCTTACCTTTGAGAGTAACAGGCAATGACGGGAGAACACCGTAAGGCTTAAAACCAGAGCCATTGAATGCTCTCAAAGTGTTTTGTGATTCGTTTAAGGGAGGAGAGCCAATGGCTTTCCAACAAGTAAAAGACATTACACACGTAGAGGCACCCTCATCAACAACAGTCCGACAAATGCTCTTGTCAGCGACAAAAAATTGTATTTGAAACGCAAGCTGTGGGGGTAACCTTGGAATATGGTCTTCCAAGTCAAAGACTATCAAATTCGTATCCGTGGGATCAATTCCACCTATAGCTTTCAACAAGACCCTTCGCTGTGCAGGACAAGACTAAAGGACTTCAAGGGCAGACATCGCTGAAGGTGCTTGGGCCAGATCTTCGACAATGCTATAGTTCTGGGACGTACGAGCATGAGGATTGAATGCCAATTTCTTAACGACACCTTTCAGGGGTGGTCGTATAACTATATCAAGGCTCGATCGTTCGAGATGAAGAGGACCGTTTGCGGGTGGATTCGGTGGAGAGGGCTGTACCAGATTAGGAGGTAAGTCGTCAATCTTCTCCTTAGAAGGAGTATAGTCTTTATCTCTAGTGGTAAGTGAAACGTTGTCTTTCTTGGAATCACCGGTGCACATCAAAACATAAGATGATGTAGAAGTAGAGGGTTGGTCGTGGATGACCAACGAAGCCTGTTATTGAGACGGGAAGGGTTGAGACAAGACTGCTGGAGTAGAGGGTTTGGGTGTTCCTTGAAGGAACTTGTTAACCTCGGCACGTCTTGGACAATCCTTCATGTAGTGATCATCACCACAGATAAGGCAAGGGTAGCGTGGTTTGCGCTTATCCTGGTCTTCAACAGGAGGGGTTTTGGTTTGCTCATTCGGATTATTATTTTTAATCTCCTTATTCTTGCCTCTCCCTTTCTTATATTTGTTCTTACCGATCGGCGTAGACTGAACAACGTTCACTTCAGAGGTTTTACCGGCGGGAGGAGCAGGAGATGGAGCACTTTGAACATTAGAAGAGTTGGATTTAGGGGTCGTGTTTGAAACAGAATGTGATTGGGCATGAGTAGTCCCAATCACACCATCGGCTGCATGTGAAGCAGCTGGGGTGGTTGAAGTGCTGGAAGTACCAAGAAGAGGTAAGTCCAGTAATAGATCATAAAGAGTTCCCGTTTGCAAATAAGCGAGATCAAGATACTGAGCATGAATTATAGCCTGCTCTTCTGTAACAACACCACCCATAGCAATGTCTTTACCGATTTTGTTCACAAAAGATTTTGTAAACCATTCTGCCAGTAACTGATTGGGAAGCTCAAGTCTAATGAGACGTCGCCTCCTTCGCCACTCATGAATATGATCAGATATATGAGTGCTTGTATTTTGTTTGAAGAAAGTTAAAATCTCAGTCCCAGTATCGTAATTGATCGATAACTGGTAATGTGTGAGAAAATCCATAGCAAGGGTGTTAAAATCGGAAAAGAAACCTCGTGGTAACTCAATGTACCACTTCGCAGTAGCTCCAGTGAGGGTTCGTTGAAAAAGATGGAGACGAATGGAGTCGTCCATCAACGAATTGGACGAACACCATAAATGAAAAGTCATGACATGATTATTAGGGTCCTCTCCCGCCTTGCCATCGAATTTCGGAATGTCTGATGGAAGCTTTGTAGGAATAGCAGGCCATTGGGGAGAGTGACGGATAGGATCGTTGAGAATCCTAGACAAATCTGGCAAATCCAAAGTAGCAAGAAAAGGCAATTTCTGATTCACTTGTGGGTACTGGTGACTTTGGGGTGGAAGCCCTGTTGGAAGACCAGTAGGAGCATAAGAAGACTGCCCATAAATGGAAGATCCTGGCTGATTCGGTGGTAGTTGGATAGGGTAGTAACCCCAAGGATTGTGACCTTGAGTCTGAGTAGGGGCCCGAGGTTGAGTAGTTTGACCCGAACCCCAAATAGGATTAGTTACACCTGGATATGGTTGGCCTACAGGAGGGACAGTGGTCTGCCCCCCAACATTTTGAGGAAGGTTTTGTAAAAGCTGATTCCAATACTGGGCCAACTGAGGAGGTATATTCTGCCCAAAAGGGGAAGTTGGTCCCCCTAATGTAGGTAAAATTCCACCCGGAAGTTGTGTGCCAACCGTAGGTTGCGTGGTAATTTTGTTGTGTCCGGGAAAAGGAAAAAGAAACATACCACCCTGTCCACCCATGGGAATTTGTAAGTTTGGTGCAACAGTCGGGATAGTGCCACTAGGATTAGGATTGCCAGTGGGAAACTGAGGGAGTGTCGGGATGAAACTGTGAATAGGATGCCTAGGAAATGGAGGACCACTTGGAGAATCGGCTGGGGTTTGCAGAGGTGTTGGATGGGAAACATTCAACAAAGGATTCAACGCATGGTAACCAAGAGGTAAATTTGGGTTAGCCTCAGGCATTCGCTGGGTATTAATAGGAGGAAGAGTAGTTGCAGTAATTTCGGTTTGGACACTCGTAGTATCCGCAAGATGGGCCATCTCGGGAGGAAGAACAAAACGATAAGTGGTAGTCTCGGGTGTAATATTTTTCTCAGGAGACACATGAGAGTTAATTTCGTAAACAGGGGATGACTCTGTACCGAAAAGAACTAGACGGAAATTACCGGACCAAAAAGGATCTTGGCCTACTACACCATGAGAAGGTCCAACGGTTGATTCAGAAGATGTAATAGTGGTTTCTTCATAAAGATTCACTCGTCCAACAGGTTGTTCACCACGACGAATGCGATAGTCCTCTATAGTATTGGTAATTCGAAAATCATCGAGAGGATCAGTGCATTCTACTTGTGGAGGTGGTGTAGAAACGTCTTGGACTTCACTTATGTCCACGTGTGGTAGAGTAACAAGAGGGATTTCACCCTGACGAGGAGAGTCCTCAGGGGTACCCTTAGGTGTTGTTGTAGGCAAGGGTTGTGAAACGTCTGGATGTTCCGGGGATAAACCTTGCATCCTACGTGAACGTCATGGGGGAGCAATTGTAAGCAAGTAACAAACTTCGCAACGAAAATCCTATGGTCAACTTCGAGAAATGAACAACACACACTAGTAAACAAAATCTAGAAGCAATCACCAAGCAAACAATACCTTCTAATATCGAAGCCACTAGTTGGTGATGAAATCCAACATCGCAACAACGAGACGAGAAGGGGCGGGGCTAAGGTGGAAAATTTACATTGACGACCTGCTTAACAGACTTACGCCCTGGTGCAAGCTCCCACACATAATCGTGGGTATACCCTCTAAGGAGCCCGAGTGAGTTTGATCAACGTCGATTCTAGGTACCGTGAAGACTTTCCCCTCCACAGTCACCTTGGGTAAGAACCTAGAGAGAAAGGCCACTAAGGTCACCACAAACAACAGTACAGCCTGGGGGAACAGTCGTCAGTCCGATCCACATGCAAGGGCAGGGTATCTAGCCCGAAACCAACTCAAAGGCTTCCACTCATAATTGTGGGTATACCTCGGAGTGATCCCCATAATACGTGCAATCTCTACACCGATGCCAACAAAGCAGGGTTAATAACTCTGCCAACACCAATGCGACCTAGTGCTTGACCCTTGTGTTAGAAGGGCGTCCCAGGACAATATGCTGCCAATGGAATTTAACACTCCCTAACTCAAGATGCTATTGTGTATTTTTGATCTTTTGGAGAGTGTATCTCTCTTCCTACTCCAAAGCACTAGCCTAGCTAAATGTTGGTGTAAAAGAGCCCTAGAAAAGAGTTACTAGGTAAATTTTAATATTACGCAATGTTTTTAACAACTGTTGTTTACTCAAAGGCAATGGAAGTGAAACTCGTGATGTACGAATCTGACCCAAATAATGCAAGGATAATGATGAAATATAATTCTTTTCATTCCATGAATCCTAGTTATGGGAGAGAGAGAAAATTTTCCAAATCAATCTCAATACTACAATGCAAATGCAATGCTCAATTTCCGTTTAGATGCCAATGCCAACAATCATATATCAATGAAAGATTTCCATATGTCTTTTTCAAACAAACTCTAAAAACTTGATTTTCAACGTTTTCGAAAAGGCAAAAACAAACTCTTGAAAGAAAACTTGTCGTTCACTTTCCAAGAAGAACTCTAATTAACGAGAAAAGAAAACCAAATCATACAGACCCAAACAAACAACCCAATCCAATACTTTCAACGAAAGTAAAAA
>ML819865.1:29801-64442 GCA_009831015.1 Picea engelmannii | reverse complement strand
ATTATAGACCGTGGATTTGTGCGCTCCATCCTGGACCGTCCAGATCTGCGCAAAAGGTATCGGCGGCATCGGACCCCCCCCCTCCGTTAAAAACAGAACGGATGGGGGGATCCGGGACCAACTGTGAGCCGTTGATTGCAGCGATGTGATCTGAACCTTTGGAAGGTGAACGAGACATAGGTGAAGGTGGATAAGGGTATTTTCATGGGTTTCTTTCGACATTTCTCATTCACACCAACAAGGGGGACATCAAATCAATTGCATTTTGGGAATTGAGGTCATAGAGAAACAACTTTATCAATCTGGCTTCATTTCAGCAAGTGGGGCAAAGCAATTAACCTACGTCCTAACCTACTGTCACAAGGCAATTAACCCAGATTAAACAGTTGGGTCAAGATTTTATTCTTTCTAGGGGCTACCTGACCAGGATTAGATGGTCTGATCAGATGCATTCACTAAGTCTAACCTAGGGGCTATCTGATCAAGATTAGATAGTATGATCAGATGCATTCACTAACCTAACAGCGTTGAAAATTTAAAAGAACTTGGTCATGCTTGAAAGGTATGACCAAGTTGTTATTATTGCATGGGGCCTTTGCTTCAATTCTTTTCTGCCCTCTTTTCTCTTTTCTTTTTATTTTCCTTTTCACAAATTATTTGAAGAATGCAATATCATTTGTGAACCAAATCACCAGATGCAGATAATATCCAATTCATAAGATGATTCCCATAAATTATGGGGTGATAACATGGGCAACTAAATCGACAAATCTACATTCGAGGAAAGCCAATGCTTAGCCACTGTAGATTGGGCCTCCTCGAAGGTTCTCCACCATTGATATGATGGTGGGCATTAAATATTTATGCATGGGAAAGTCTTCCAAAGAAGGGTTTATAATAAAAAACCAATCGTTAGTTATTTGTGTGTGAAAAGGGAGTCACAGAACCTTGTGGACCCGCACGCAATATAAAATTTTGGCCAAGGTAAACAATATTGGTGGATCGAATTGGGTTCGTTTGGATAGAATTTTTTCACGATGGCCAGTGTCCTGGTGCCCCGATGGCCCAATAGGTTAGATCAGACCGACGTCAAGACTCTTTGGATAGAAGTTGTGTGCAGTGGTTAGTGTCACGATGGCTCGGTAGCTCGGAATGGATCGATGTCGGGACCATTTGGTTGAAGATGCATGTGGTGGGTTGGTTCCTTGGTATCCCTGGTAGACCGGATCAGACTGGGGTCGATAGTTGGATGTCGGTTTGTGCGGAGAAGCCAGGTGGGCTAGTGGCCCGGTGCCTTGGTAGGCGTATCGGACTAGAGCTTGTTGAAGGGAGTTGGATGGTGCTTGAGCACAATATCCCAGTGGGCCAGTGGCCTTGTCAGCGCCAAGTCGATTCCATGTCACGTCATGTTAGCTCCATAGGACCAAACATGTCATCTAATACACATGAATGGGTCTGTGTGGAGACCACGTGGGACAAGGTGATGACAGTGGAAGGAAAAGGTTGGCCAGTGCCACGTGCGGTGTTTTGGATGGACCACGTGTCACTTGGATTAGGGGCTATGCATCTAGGGTGTCGATCGTTGGATATGGGTGTCTGAGGGATCTCACTTGTTGATCAAACTCATGAGGGAAATCAAGCCCCGAATATTGGATATTGGAGAAACTTAAGTGGTGTCAAGTGTCAGATAGACGATATCCGATAAGGCAAGGTTCTGGGCACAAGGTTCTACCTTGCATATTGTGAGTGGATTGAGAACGTGAATAGACATTAGGGTGATGTACGACAACAGGTAAGGAGTGGACATGTGGTAGCAAAGGAGTGGAGGAGCCTCATGCCGGGTGGTGACGTGTCCACTAGACAGAGTACCACGTGTCAAGATAGGTGGTAGGTTGAGAGGATTCCATGTTTCTTAAGTACTATCGAATATATGATATCAGATATCAGAGAAAAATTTGGAGCAGTTTCCATAGCGGTGGGAAGTTGATATCCCAATATGGGTCAATACTTGATATGTCGATATGGGCATATCCAATATCAGAAGGATTGAAAGGTGAGGTGTTAGGCGTGAAGGAGAAGATATGTTGATACTTGATATGTCATGTGGAAGCCATGTCAACATCCACGTTAGTACCATGTCACCTAACACATGTGGAAGGGTCCACGTGGATTCTACGTCAGCTGGAAAGCCTGTGCATAAGGAAAAATGCCCAGAAACTTTAGAAGGCCATAAATTTCAGCTCAAAGATCAGATTGAGGAACATGAATAGTCATTGGAAAGATGATTTAGAGGAAAATAACATAGAATTATTATAATTAGGATAATTATGATATAATTCTTCATGAATTGAGCAGAAAAAGCACATGTAGCATTAATTGACAAATTTTTACAATATGCATAATTCTAACAAAAATGGTTGCTTGCACATTTTAAAAAATTACAGGATATAACATATCAATTCCAGTTAATAATGCATATTTGGGACATGGATGAAGGAGAGGGAGCTTTCAGTCATGATAAATAAGCCAAAGGTCAAAATATTAGTGTTGGTAATGCAGAGACATAATCCAATGGGCATAGGAGTAGAGGAGAACAAGAAACACTATTAGAGACTGTGAGAAGATTGGGAATAGAAGTGCATAGTTACAAAGAAGACAATGAAAAGATGATGAGATAAAAAAAAATCAAATAAATGCTCAGATGATGCAAAGCTTAAATCAATTGCACAGGAAAGAAAGGAATGGATTAGACTCAAGACAAGAGGAAGAAGGAAGATATCATGAAAGAAGAGACAACTACATACGAGTTGGTCATTCAAGAAGTACTAGTATAAATCATAGATATCACTCACCTCCTTACTTAGCATGGAAATTTTATGCATCTGAAGACTCCATAAGCAATCCAAAAGTATCTCCTATTAGGCACCAAAGAAAAATACATGAATTGAACAATTTGCAAGGAGAGTTGAGGAAGCTTAAGCCACTATCCTTTGATGGTGAAAGAGAAAGGAAAGATGATGTTGAAGCATGGTTGCTGGGAATTAGGAAGTACTTTCAGTTGCACAACTACTCCAATCTAGAAACCAAAATTTCCACATACCATTTGCATGCAAAAGATGCTATGTGGTGGGATCAACTAAAGCAAGTTGAACACATAAATGAGAGCAGGATCACTTGGAAGCAGTTCAAGATACATTTTTAGGAGTACCTTTCAGAGAACTTCTATGACAAGAAAATGCAAGATTTATTTGAACTTAGGTTGAGAAGCATGACCATGGTAGAGTATGAAAATAATTTCTTGGGATTGCTAAAGTATGTGGGGTTTATCAAGGATGAGAAGGTGAAGATACATAGGTTTTTGAGTGGACTGCCATCCTTTTATAAAGAGACAATTCAATATGATGAGCCTAGAACATTGACAAAGACCATTAGGAAGGATAAGTACCTATATGAGCAAGGAAAAGGAAGAAAGTCCTTGCAAAAATATTGGAAGGATAAGAAGAAAAAGAAATTGGATCAAAGTAGGAAGGGATTCAAACCCCCTTTCAACATAAATAGCCCAAATAAAAATCAACAAGATCAGCTTGCTAAGGATGAATCCAAGAGAGATGACTCCTTGGGAAAGAGAGGAAGACCACCAATCTAGTGTTGGGGATGCAAAGACGATCACATGTAGAAGGATTGTCCTCATATAAAAGACAAAATTAAGACCATGCACAACATCTAAGAGGATACAATAGTGGAAGACATGGGCATAAGTATTCCAAGAATATATGCAGCCTTAGAAGATCAACAAGTAGAATACCATTCCAATATGATCGAAGTGGAAGGTAAGCTCATCAATCAACATGTTGCTGTTTTAATTGATTCAAGAGAAACCCATTGTTACATTGATCCTAAAATAGTGGACATATTACATTTGGAGAAAAAGCTTGAGAAATCAAGTTCGGTTCAACTAGCCACTAGAATCAAAAGAAGGATCAATGAGACTGTTAAAGGTTGTCTAATAAATATGAATGGAGTGATTACTAATGATGATATGAATATCATCCCATTAGGATCTTATGATATCCTAATTGGAATGGATTGGTTGGACAAGCACCATGTTGTCCTAGATTTTCATAACAAGACATTTACATGTCTTGATGAAGAAGGAAAATAAAACACTATGAAAGGAATTCCAAGACCCATTTCTATAAGGGAGATTTCAGCCTTATAGTTGAAGAGATGTTTCAGGAAAGAATGTCAATTGTATGCAACTCATGTGGAGGAGCAAGAAAAGATGAAAGGGCCAAGCTTTGAAGATTTTCTAGTATTGCAAGAGTTTGAAGATGTATTCCAAGAAATACTGGGATTGCCACCAAAGAGGGAGATAGATTTCTCTATTGATTTAGTACCAGGAGCTGCCCCAATATCAAAAACACCTTACAAAATGAGTACAGTAGAATTAAAAGAACTAAAACTGTATCTCGAAGAATTGTTAAAAAAAGGGTGCATACGCCCAAGTGTTTCACTGTGGGGAGCACCAATACTCTTTGTGAAGAAGAAGGATGGAACATTGAGGTTGTGTATTGAATTTAGATAGCTGAATAAAGCCACTATGAAAAAAAAATACACTCTACCCAAAATTGATGACCTCTTTGACTAGCTAAGATGGGCAAAGATATTTTCAAAGATAAATTTGAGATCATGATACTACCAGGTAAGAATCAAGGAAGAAGACATCAATAAGACAACCTTTAGAACCGAGTATGGACATTATGAATTTGTAGTGGTGCCATTTGGATTGACCAACGCACCAGCTGCCTATATGTGCTTAATGAATGGCATATTAAAAACTTATCTGGATAATTTTGTCATTGTGTTCATAGATGACATACTTATATATTCTAATTCTAAGGAAGAGCATGAACATCACTTGAGGTTGGTGTTGCAAGTGCTGAAGGAACATCAACTTTGTGCCAATCTTAGTAGGTGTTCCTTTTACCAAGAACAAATCCATTATTTGGGGCACATTTTTTCAGAACAAGGAATAACAGTGGAGCCAGAGAAGATTGAAGCCATTAGAAGATGTCCAACACCCATGTACATTTCAGAAGTCATATCTTTTATTGGATTAGCCGAATACTACATGAGATTTATAGCAGGGTTCTCTAAGATTGCTCATCCCATCACTTCTTTGCAAAAGAAGGGAATTAAGTTTGAATGGAAAATAGAATGTGAAGAGAACTTTAATTTGTTAAAGGAATTACTTATTAGTGCACCTATTTTAAATATTGCTAAGATGAATGAGAATTTTGTGGTATGTACATATGCATGCAAGGAAGGACTTGGTGGAGTCCTCACTCAAAATGGACGTGTAATTAGTTATGAGTCCAGAAAGCTTAAAGAACATGAGATAAATTATGCTACACATGATTTGGAGCTTACTGCCATAATTCATGCATTGAAGATGTGGAGACATTATCTCACGGGAAAGAGATTTGAATTAAGGACAAACCATAGTGGTCTGAAATATCTTTTTTAACACCCAACTTTGAATGCCATATAGACAAGATGAATTGAATTTTTAAGTGAGTACGACTTTGACATCAAGCAGATCAAAGGAAAAGAAAATAAATTTGTTGATGCACTTAGCAGTAGGGTACACCTCATGCATGCTACAATCATTAATATGCATCATACATATTTGAAGAGCAAAATTTTAGATGTTGTTATTACATATTAGAATTACCTATGGGTAAAAGAAAGTTTACAACAAGAAAATAGTTCAACATAAAATTAAAGAGTATGCAATTAAATAAGATGGACTTCTTATACATAAAAATAAAATTTATGTTCCTAGTTCCGGAGAACATAGGAATTTGGTGTTAAAAGAAATGCATAATGTTCCATATGTCGGACATCTTGGTTACCATAAAACAATTGCAACAATAAGAATCCAATTATTTTTACCTTGGATGAAGAAGGATGTTGCTGATTACATTGCCAAATGCATGGAGTGTCAGAGAGTGAAGGTTGAGCATAGACACCCAACAGGTTTGTTACATCCATTACGAATTCTAGAGAAGAAATGGGAAGTGGTAACCAATGATTTTATAACACGTAGCCCAGGAAAACAATGCAACAAGATTCAATAATGGTAGTTGTTGATAAATTGACAAAGGATGCTCACTTTGTTCTTGTAAAAAAACTCACACAACAACTAATATTGCATAAATTTACATGAAGGAGATTGCTAGGTTGCATGGAATACCTAAGGCAATTGTCTCACACATAGATACAAAGTTTAATTCAAAATTTTGGAGGGGATTATTTAAAGGATTTGGTACAAATATGAACTTTAGTACAACATACCATCCACATTCAGATGGGTAAACAAAGATAGTCAACCAAGTGATTGAAGACATGTTGAGAATGTATGTGATGGATAAGCCATCCAAGTGGGAATACTACTTGCAATTGGTTGAGTTTTCTTATAATAATGAGTATCAAAATTCATTGAAGATGAGTCCATTTGAAGCTTTGTATTGTAGAAAATGAAAAACTCTAGCAAGTTGGGACAACCCAATAGATAGAGTGGTACTTGGGCCAAAATTGCTCAAGGATATAAAAGACCAGATGGTCAAAATTAAGCAGAATTTAAAGGTAGCTCAGGATAGACAAAAAAGTTATGTAGATAAGAGTAGGAAAACTAGAGAGTTTAAAGTAAGGGAGCCTATGCTATTGAGAGTGAAGCCCAAGAAGAGCTCATTGAAGTTAGGCATTTGTACAAAACTAGCAACCAGATTCTATGGTCCATTTGAGATATTGGACAGAATAGGGCCAGTTGCATACATGCTTCGGTTTCTCGCTTCCGTGACTGTGCATAATGCATTTCATGTCTCTTTGCTGAAAAAGTATGTACATGATCCTAACCATGTTATTGATTGGAATTTGATTTAGGTGGAGCCAGAAGGAGACTTTAAGGTCTAGCCAATGCACATATTGGAGGAAAAATTCAAAGTGCTTCGGAATCGAGGCATAGAATTGGTAAGATTTCAGTGGACCTATGATGGTCCTAAGGATGCTACTTGAGAGAATGAAGATGCCATGCGGGAAAAGTACCTGCACCATTTTGAAGAATTATGAAATTTGAATTTCTGATTTTGTATATGCACAGAGGACAGTGCTAAAATAAGGGGGAGGGGAATGTAATACCCCGATTTGGAGACCCCAATTTATGAATGTATTTTTTTTTACTTGATGAGAGGTCAGAGTGCTTATTAAATGTAGTGTTGAAACATATTGTTAATAAAATAACATCGCTGGATGCAAGGTGAACAAGGACAAGAGTATAGGGGGCTATGATTCCATGAGAGAAGGGGGGGGGGGTGTTAAAATAATTGATGTGCTCATTTTTACCATAAACAATATCTCTATTGTCACCCATCCATAGGAAAAAATCCACCTCCGAGCACCTTAAACTTTGACAAAATTATTCTGGAAATCCATTCTAGAACCAATAGATAAAACCTAGTTGCTAACTGCAACAACAAATCAAGACAAGTAGAGTGCTCCTTCTCCGAGGGTAGCGCACAAGAGAGATAAAAACACAACCATAAAACCAAGAACAATACTCAATTGCAACAATTTCAATTGCACTCTGTCTCACACTTGTATCATACGTTAGGTAGTACACCACCAAGAATACCACGAAGAGTATCACCAAGAATACCACCAAGAGAATCACTAAGAATATCACTTGATAGCACTAGAGAGACCAAGACCAAGAGATGACCATACGACCTTATTCCTCCTTGCACCTGCAGTTGTAGCTACAACTACAACTCTCCACAAGACTTGCGCTCTAACTGGGTGTACAAAAGAGCTAAAATGTTCTTTTATATTAATCCGTCTAGTGACTTTTTTGGCTGGGCCGACCTGAATTTCTGGTAATTATATTTTAATATTATTTATTCTGCTAGGACGACTTTTCTTCTAGGGCTTTCACATACTTGTTTAGGGTTTCTCTTGCTTTTGAAATATTCTATTCTAGTCAAAGGTTACATATTGAGGTTAATACCTCCTGTAGCTACCGTAATATCAACACTCCCTCCTAGCTAGGGAGGTATTAACGGTAATGGTCTTGAGTACACACACACCATTCTACCGGTAGCATCATCATAGCCACATAGGCTATCTCATGATCACACATATCAAATCACAAGAAACAACATCACTATCTATCTAGATGGAAATCATCTCCAACACTAGTGATAGTCTCCATGGAAATAATATAGTAGCATACAAATGCTACAATGCCATCCAATAGAACACAACTGTGTCTATCCATAGTAATACACAACTACTGTCCAGTGGTACAAAACCACTCCTAGTAGTATACAACTACTATGTAGTGGTACACAACCACTCCTAGTAGCATACAACTACTATCTAGTGACACACAATCACTTCCAGTGGAACACATCCACCATAGTAGCACAAAGATACTGTCCAGAGACAGACAATCTCCACTATAATCAACTAATAGATATACAATATATTATCATGCAGTACAACAACAATCAATTGGCATCAAATCACATCATCTGATATGATCCTGCATTAACAATGTCATCAGCTGCATCACCTCTAAGACGTACTAGCATGATGAGAATGCATCATATCTAAGATGTACTGGCGTGATATGGAATATCATCTACATCATCTCTAAGCCGTACTAGCATGAGCATAACTAGCATGATGCCAATGCATCATCTCTAAGTTGTATGTCCACCGATAAGATGTACTCACATGATGTAGATCAATGCCTCACTGTGTCACCTCTAAGTTGTATGATCATCTCTAAGCTGTACTAGCATGACATATCTAGCATGATGCCAATGCATCACATCTAAGCTATATGCCACATCTAAGCTGTACTAGCATGATCATATCTAACATGACACAATCCCTCTGCATCATCTCTAAGCTATATGGTCATCTCTAAGCTGTACTAGTGTGACATATCTATCATGATACTAATGCATCATATCTTGGGTGTATTCCACCTCTAAGCTATACTAGCATGGCCATGTCTATCATGATGCGACTCACCAACATTGTCTCTAAGATGTACTAGCATGAACATAACTAACATGATGTCAATACATCATATCTAAGCTGTATGTGCACCTCTAAACTATCCTAGCACGATTCTCCTCAGGCCACTATATCATCAACAACTCCAATCATCTGTATCATATCTGAGTTGTCCTAGCATGATCATATCTAGCATGATGCAAGCATCATCTCTAAGATGTATGACCATCTCTAAGTTGTACTAGCATGATACAGATCTGCAACTCACTGAAAGTCCATGATGCCACATATCAGAGCTCCCTCCCAACCGAGGAAGTCATCTCCTCCCTTTCAAGCAAGGGAGAAATCTCCATGAGCCCTGGCTTGTCCCTCAAGTATGCAAACTTTATCTTGGACATAGGCTTAGTCAAAATATTTGTTGTTTGCTCATCAATGGAGATATACTAGAGAACCACTTTTCCCCTCTGAAATTTATCACAGAGAAAATAGTACTTGATCTCAATGTGCTTCAACCTTTCATGGAACACCGAGTTCTCTGAGAGATTCACATAGCTCTGGTTATCATAATATATCATGGTTGAATCCAACACCTGATCGAATAGTCTAGAAACCAACTTACTGTAATTTTAACCTTGTACAATATTTACTGCAAACAAATTTGCAGTAAAACAACATAAAATATACAATGGAAAATACAAACATTACACAGAGATTTTTCCCCTGGAAACCCAAAACCAGGAAAACCAACATATTCTATATTCATTCATAGTGATACACTGTTTACAATAAAATATACATATAGGAGCTAGCGAAATCCAAAACCCTAACCCAATGACCTGGATTAGTCAACAACCCTAATTCCTTAATCGGAAATAGAAAACCATCGTCAAAGAAACCATGTGCCGAAAAACCACCTAAATATGTGACATGTTTTCTGAGGCAGAAATACGTGACACATTTTCCGAGGCAACAATTTTTTTCTCGGGGGCACTGCCCCCGAACCCCTGAACAAGGGTGATTCGCCCCCTTTCTTGAACCCCCCTGCCCACCCAACGCAATAACTCAAACACGACTACTCATGCAAAGAATATAACACATGCCCAAC
Organism: Picea engelmannii; assembly: GCA_009831015.1. Taxonomy (NCBI): domain Eukaryota; kingdom Viridiplantae; phylum Streptophyta; class Pinopsida; order Pinales; family Pinaceae; genus Picea; species Picea engelmannii. Next base: position 54,253 of record ML819865.1, on the reverse strand, counting down.
ATTCTCCCACTTGTTGTTTTCCTTGCACACATGGGTTTACAAGGTTACATAGTCAACAATCCAGGGCAACAATGCCCATGGATCCTCTACACCAAGAAAACTTCTCAGTGCTCATAGATTTTGTTAATGAGTCTGCAACATTCTTCAAAGTGTCCACCTTCATCAATGATAGTTTCTTTTCTTCAATCATTCACAAAGTGATATTGAATATCAATATGCTTTGTCTTTGAATGATAAGTTGGGTTCTTCGCTTAAAAAATTGCGCTCTGACTGTCACACTCTATACTTAAAGCTTGTTGTACCAACCCAATACCCAAACACAATATTTGTAACCATACTGCTTCCTTACTTGCATGCGTGGCTGCCATGTATTCAACTTCTGTAGTTGAAAGTGCCACCACAACCTATCTTTTTCTCATCCAACTTATTGCTCCTCCAGACAGGTTAAACACATACCCACTTGTAGATCTCCTACGATCCAATCTCCAGCCCAGTCTGCATCCACAAAGCCATGTATATCCACCACTCTGTCCAATCCCGGTCTTCCTTCATAGCACAATCCATAGCTAGCAGTGCCACACAAATACCTGAAAACCCTTTTTACTGCTGTCTAATGCCCCTTTCCTGTTTTTGACGTATACCTGCTCAAAACTCCCACTGCATGTGTAATGTCTGGTCTAGTACAGACCATTGCATACATCAAACTTCCAACTGCACTTGCATATGGAACATGACACATGTACTCCTCCTCTTCATGTGTCATGGGACACATATCCGCAGATAACTTTACACCAACAGGAATAGGAACCTTGTCCGGTTTACATTTCTGCATATTAAACCTCTGCAATATTGTCTCGACATATTTTCTCTTATTTAACCATAGTTTCCTCCTTTTCTGATCTCTTCTAATTTCCATGCCCAATATGATATTTGAAGCACCGAGATCCTTCATGTCAAATTTAGAGGACAACTGAGTTTTCACATCCTAGATAATCTCCTTGTTGTTTCCTATCAACAACATGCCATCCACACACAAGACCAAATAAATCAAATGATCACCAATTAATTTAAAATACACACAATGATCTTCTTTGCTTCTTGTGAAGCTAAGTCCCAGCATATAAGTATAATTTTTTTGATACCACATCCTCGATGATTGTTTTAAACCATACAGGGACTTTTTCATCTTGCACACCAGCTCCTTCTTTCCCTTCACAACATAACCTTCTGGTTGCTTCATATAGATTTCTTCTTCCAGATCCCCATGTAGGAATGTTGTCTTCACATCCATCTATTCTACTTCAAAATCAAATGCATCAGCAACATAAAACAAAAGTCTTATAGAGGTTAACTTGGCAACATGAGAAAAAGTCTCACCAAAATCAATTCCCTCAACTTGGGAATAACCCTTTGCTACTAACCGATCTTTGTATTTCTCCACTTTTCCTTCTACATTCAACTTCTTTTTAAATACCCATTTGCTGCCAATGGGATTTCTTCAAGTCGACAACTCCACTAGATCCCAAGCCTCATTCTTATCCAAAGATGTCATTTCTTTGTCCATGGCCCTTTTCTAGAGATTTCCATCCTCTGAATCCACTTTCTCCCTGACAGTTCTAGGATCATCATCAGTAATAGACAAAGCAAAATTTGAATGGAAATCAGATGGAGTATACCTTTTTGGTAGCCTTCTTTCTCAAACCGATCTCCTCATTACTGGAGTATGAGGATCTTCTTCTTCTAATTCCTATTCTTCTGTAGAGTTTGACTCATCATCCTTTAAATCAAACTCTATTTTCTCTGGTTCTTCCTTACTTGGTAGGACTCCTTGTTTAACAACATCCTTCATTTCTCTAAATACCACATCTCGGCTATACACTACTTTCTTAGTTTCTGGGTTCCAAATCTTATAACCTTGATACCATCTTTATATCTAATAAAGATACACTTTTCGGCCTTCTTATCTAGCTTACTCTTGCTATCCTTTGGAACATGAACATATGCATCACAGCCAAATAACTTGACATGTGTGAGAGAAGGTTGCTTACCAGTCCATACCTCTTGTGGAGTCTTGTCATCCAATGCTGATGAGGGTGATCTATTGACCAGGTAACATGCAGTACCCACTGCCTCTGCCCAAAATTATTTCCCTAACCCAGCACCACTGAGCATGCACCTTGCTTTTTCCATCAACATCTTGCTCATCCTTTCTGCAACTCCACTCTGTTGAGGTGTATATGGAGTAGTCTTCTGCCTTGATATACCACACTTCTTACATAATTCTTCAAATGCATTCCCGCAGAACTCTCCGCCATTATCTGTCCTCAACACCTTAATTATTTTCTCTGTTTGATTCTCAACAAGAGACTTAAACTCTTTAAACCTATCAAAGACTTCAAATTTCTTCTTGAGGAAATATATCCAAGTATTCCTCTAGAATTCATCTATAAATGAGAGATAGTACATAGATTTTCCTAATGATGGGACTGACACATGTCCAAAAAAATCATTGTGAACTAGATGTAAAATTCCTTCTGCCCTTGTTGCACCAGAGGAGAATCTTACTTGATTCTGCTTCCCATATAGACAATGATCACATAAATCAAAATCTAGAGAGAAGTTAGACATACCTTCAACCATACCTTTACCGTGTAGTGGTCAAAGACCCTTCTCTCTGATAAGTCCTAGTATTTGATGCCACAACATAACCTTTTCTCTAGAGACTGTAGGAGTTGTTTCTTCTTCAACTCCAATATCAGGAACAATGGAACTATTACACCCATCACTAATAGTACTTCCTTGCAGCTTATACAGAGTTCCAAACCAAACTCCCTTCAACGACACCATTTCTCCTCGAACCATCCTGCAGGTTTCCTTTTCAAATATTGTTTTTACCCCTGCATCGTCCATTTTTCTTACATAAATCGAATTTCTGGACAAACCTAGGATGTGTAGAACACCAGGCAATGTTCTAATCCTGCCATCTATGAGCCTCAACTTGATTTTTCCTCGTTCTATGATTCTAGTTGTTGACTCATCACCCAAGAAAAAATTACCTCCATCATACCTTTCATATTCGTAGAACCACTCCCTGTGGGGATTCATATGAAAGGATGCACCAGAGTCAACCAACCATGCCTCATGATCTGCATGTGTTCTTGAAGAAGCCAAGTACACATCCCCTCCTTCTTCCTTGGAGGTCTTTTCTTCTGTAGAAGGATATTCTTCAGATCCCTTCTTTTTCTCAACTTTGGATCTACACTGCTTCTTGTAGTGCCCTTCTTTTCCACATCTCCAACATACCCTTACAAACTTTCCAGGAGATTTAGATATACCATTAGACTTAGATCTCCCACTTGAGAACTTAGATCTATTTCTTTCCTGGGAACGTCCTCTTGCAAATAATGCGTCTGTGCTATGTCCTTCCATATTCTTCTGTCTCATCTCCTCTGACAATAAGGATGAGACCACTTCATCAAACTTCAAGGCAGTTGTATTACTACCTATGGCCACAACCAGACTATCACAGGAGTCTGGTAAAGAACACAGTAAACTAATACATTTATCTTCATCTGAAATTTTAATCTCAACATATACTAACTGACTTACCACAGTATTGAAGACGTTCAAATGCTCTGCCATTGAGTCTCCATCTCTCATCCTCAAGATATACATCTTATTTCTCAGGAATAGTTTATTTACTAGGGATTTAGACTGATATAACTTCCCCAACTTTTTTGATAAATCCTTGGCCGCAACTTCCTCTGACACATTCAGTAATATTGAATCTGAGAGACATAGTCATATTGTGCTCTTTGCCTTCCGATCCAACTTTTTCCAGTCATCTGCTGAAGCTCCTGTAGGTGCAGTACCTGGATCTATCGTGATCCACTGGTCTCTGTCCACCAACAGATCTTCCATCTTGAGCTTCCACAACTCAAAACTTTTCCCATTAAACTTCTCGATCTCCATCTTAGAATTGTTTGCCATTTCTTTTCACCTGAAAAATCAATACCACATATCTCCCACTGTAATAAGGATTATCACAGTCCCAAGACAAACCCTTGACCATGAAAGCGTCCCCCTGAAGCCAACAAAGCTCTGATACCAAATGTAGGTTTTAACCTTGTACAATATTTACTGCAAACATATTTTCAGTCAAACAACAAAAAATATACAATGGAAAATACAAACATTACACAAAGATTTTTCCCCTAGAAACCCAAAACCTAGAAAACCAGTATATTCTATATCCATTCATAGTGATACATTGTTTACAATAAAATATACATATATGAGCCAACAACATCAAAAACCCTAACCCAATGACATGGATTAATCAACAACCCTAATTCCTTAACCGGAAATAGAAAACTATCGGCAAAGAAACAATGTGTCGAAAAACCACCTAAATATGTGACATGTTTTCTGAGGAAGAATTTTTTTTCTCGAGGGATCTGCCCCCGAACGCCCTACACCCCCCAAGGGGGGGGGGCCTAGCACCCCCCCCCTCAAACCCCCCTGCACGCCTGACACAATCGCTCATACACTACTACTCGTGCAAAGAATATAACGAATACCCAACACTTACAGAGCCACAATGCTTTTGTACAAGCATTATAAGCTGCAATATACTCTGCTTCTGCAACGCTGAGTGCAATAAAATTCTGTTTTCTGCTAGCCCATGATAGCATATCAGATCCCAAACTAAAACACATACCATAAGTACTCTCTTTGTCATCTGCACTCCTTGCCCAATCTGAATCAGTAAATCCATGTAGTTGTACTTCACTGTTTGAGGCATATCTCAAACCATAGGTTATCGTCACATGAAGATATATCAAGATATGTTTTTGCATCTATCCAATGCTCATGTTTGGTTTCCACCTAGAACTAGCTCAACATGTTCACAACAAAGAAAATGTATGTCCTGGTATTTACCAAATACATCAATGAGCCAATCGACTGCCGGTACAAAGGACGAGTCTATTGGATCATAATCAGAGTCTCTCAACTTCCTCAAATTTGTTACCATCGGAGTTTCCATGTATTTGCAATCCATCATCCCAAACTTCTAAAGGATGTTTAAAACATACTTCCCTTTTCCTAGGAATACTTCACCACACTTTTGCCATACTTCTAGTCCCAAGTAATAGTGCATGAGACCAAGATCCTTCATATGAAATTCAGAGGCTAGATCCCTCTTACATTGAAGAATGTGAGGCTCTACACCAAGCTCTTGGAGCTTTCTTGAGTCCATACATGGACTTATTTAATATGCATACATGAGTTTCTCTCTAGTGGACCTCAAAACCTTGAGGTTGCTCCGTCTATGCTTCTTCTTCAATCACTCCATTTAGAAAAGTGGTCTTTACATTCATCTGATGTAAACTCCAACCCATGGATGTTGCTGGAGATATGATGGATCTAGAGGTGTATCTGGAAACTGGAGAAATCATCTCATCATAGTCTTCTCCCTCCTAATTGGAGAACCCTCCATCCACAAATCTTACCTTGTATTCATTGATACTTCTATCCATTGCATGTTTTAATCTTGTAAATCCATTTAGGCACAATTTCCCATACATCGTTTTTCATGATGGATATTCTTCCATCACATCTTCCTTCTATTCTTTCTACTTGACTACTTCTTCAAAGGTGAAAGGTTTTGTAACTAGAATATGGTTTTGACTTCTTGTTATCTTTGAAAGTTCCATCTAGAGCACCATACTTTTATGCATCTTGAATAATCTCACGAGCTTAAACTGGTCTTCTCTTCTTATTCTTATCTTGATGTGGATCTTCATATCTCTGTGGTTCTTCCATGTATGATACAACATTCTTACCTCCCTCTGCTTCTAAAATCCTGAGAGCTACATGATCTTTATCATGGACCTCATCACGGTCTTGGATGCTTCAACCCACAAATGCATTGGTAAGTCTTAATCATGGATCATGGCTTTTATTGCTTCCATAATTGAACAATTCTTTCTTTCTTCCACACCATTCTGTTGAGGATTGTAGGAAGTGATGCTATCCCTCCTAATCCCATCCTCTCTTTAGAATGTCTTGATATCATCTGAGGTTTACTTTCCTTCATTATTAGACCTCAATATCTTTAACTTCTTTTCAGATAATATTTCCACAAGTGCTTGAATTCCTCAAACTTATTAAATACTTTTCCTTTTTGCTTCAAAGAAACAAATGCAAGTTTTATGTGAGAAATCGTCAACAAATGAAACATAATGTACATACCCATTTAGTGAGAAGGTTGACATGCATCTGAGTGAAGGATGTCCAAAACTCCTTTTGCTTTCCATGCTTCCTTTATAATTGATATTTGGTGAGACCATCTGCTTCACCACTGATGAAGTCATCTGCTCCATGCTTGCAACTGTCACTGTAGCTCCCTCATAGAGCTATTACACGTGACCTTCCTGAAACATGAACAATAACAAAGGAAAATAACAGACAACATTCTTCAACACTTTTCCAGTTTTGTGATCAATCATTCTTCCATAGTAACCTGTTTGGAACAAACAAATACATCTCCATGGTAGCCTCCATGAAATCTTGTAAGATAACCTGCCCTAGACAAGAACAATAAAATTATTTTTAGTATAATAACATTTTCATAAGAACATATCTATGGTAACAAGAATGAATAACAATTTCATGATGATCAACATAGTATGATCAAGGTGAAAAAACAAGAAATATCTCTCTAGAGGATATGTTACCTCATTTTGCAAACAAGTACAATAAACATCTATATCAATAGTATTCACATGCCATCAAGTATTCATTTCATCTAGAAGTAACATAACCTTTCAAATACCGCTTTCACAATTTGTAATGTAGCAACTATCAACCTTGATATCTGCAAATTGGAAACTTATCAATTTAATTAAACCTGGAACCTAAAGCCTCAATTGCTATGGAGGGTGTGCTCGTTCCTTTGACCACACTGAATCCAAGATCATTGATTTGACAAGGTCTCTTGTACATCCCCTGCAAACACACCCATGTTTTGCTAGATGATATAACCTGAAAAGCATATACAAGTGCATACCTTGAAATCTTTGTAACATTGTCCAAATTGTCTTCCAATCTGAAACTAGATACAATCTTGACAAGGAGAGGTTAGAAACTGAATCAAAAGGTTCAATGATTATAGCAAGCTAGAAACTCTCAAATTTCAATTTTGACCACATAATGAATTTGTCCAGAAGTCAACCTTTGACTTTGACTTTGACTAGTCAAACTTTGACTTTGACCTAGACCAAAACATCTCACCTGAAATTTTTGCTAGCTGAGGGTATCAAGAGGTGCGCTAGGCTATGGCACACTAGAATTCCCAAGAATTATGTCAAACGTTTCACTATAGGTGCCTGAACAAATGGGTTAGGGTTTGTTGTTGCTGCAAAAACATAAACCCGAGTTGCAAATGCAACTGTAATTGGTGCTGCAATGAGCTTGACAAAGAACTTCCTAATCTACCTTCTAGTGGTTAGACTGTTTGAAGATAGTGTGGGCCCATAACCTGTTAAAATAATTGATGTGCTAATTTTCACCATAAACAATATCTTTATTGTCACCCATCCATAGGCACGAAGCCACCCCCGAGCACCTTAACCTTTGAAAAAATTATTCTAGAAATCCATTCTAGAACCAACAGATAAACCCTAGCTGCTAACTGTAGCAACAACTCAAGAGAAGTAGAGCGATCCTTCTCCAAGGGTAGCGCATAAGAGAGATAAACCCACAACCACATAACCAAGAACAATACTCAACTGTAGTAGCTGCAGTTGCACTTCTCTCTCTCACACTTGCACCAACTTTAGCTAACACACCACCAAGAATACCACCAAGAGTATCACCAAGAGAATCACCATGAATATCACTTGATAGTGCTAGAGAGAGACCAATACCAAGAGATGAAGATACACCCTTATTCCTCTTTGCAGCTACAGTTGCAGCTGCAATTGCAACTCTCCACAAGACTTGCACTCTAACTGGGTGTACAAAAGAGCTAAAATGTCCTCTATTTATATTAATTTGTCTAGTGACTTTTCTGGCTGGGCCGACCTGAATTTTTGGTAATTATATTTTAATATTATTTATTCTGCTAGGCCGACTTGTCTTCTATGGTTTTCACATATCTCTTTAGGGTTTCTCTTGCTTTTGAAATATTCTATTCTAGTCAAAGGTTACACATGGAGGTTAATACCTCACGTAGCTACCGTAATATAAACATGGGGGAACTGAGGACAAAACATTTATGTGTTGTTTAATTAATTACCTCATTGATCTAGGTGGATATTGGTGGCCACCCACCTATTCCACTGGCTCAAAGACCAATTTCCATTTTGGCATCTTTTTTCTAGTATTTCACGTCCTAAACTTCCAGGGCCGTTTTGAGGCCCTAAACAACATTTTTTGGGCCCGCCACAGGCACACAATAGGCTTTTTCCAAAGTGTTATGGCAACATGTGTAGTCCTTAGACAGTTCTTTCCAATGAGCTATAGTCCGCCTAAAATGGAGATCGTATGCAAAAGTTACGACCCTGTGAAGTTGATGTACCAACTTACCCCATCGGGGCCCACATGACTTTTGGCGCTTCATCTCCCAGGGTTAGGTTTTTGTATGTTTAGGGTTCTCTCATTTATGATTTATGTTAAAACACATTTGGAGCCTCATTGTAACCAACTTCTTGCAAATGAGCATAACCGACACATCTCTTCTCAGAGATAAGCTACCACCACTCTAGCTAGCTTGTGTGCTTTTGCATTTTATAGTCTTTTGTATTTCAGACAATCATTAATAGAATCCGAGATTTAATGTATTACTATGTTCCTTGCCATATCTTTGTGTAATTATTTGTTATATCTCCATTATATCTCTGCCTTCATATTGTTTCTAAAAAAATCCAGATCAGTGGTAACCGAGCGGTCTATTCCTTGTCGTCCTTAGTGCATGTCCCTGACAAGGTCAGGGTATAGAGAGTTGGGTCTCGAGATTGTATCTCATGAAGAAAACTACTCTCTCATGCCCAAGTGACCTTCCATGATGGAAGAAAAGAGGAATGACGGGACACGAGATCCTTTCAAACTGTTTCTTGAGGAAGCCCTCGAGCGACAGAGGAATGAGATGATGGATAAATTCGCCTAGATCCTTCGATGACTGTCAACAACAATGGAGGCACCTTCAACTAGCAATCAATTCGGATGTGCGACACACTTCAAGGTACAAGTTAACTTTGATATTCCTTTATTTGAATGCCAAATAGATTCCAATGCTTTGGAAAAATGGTTAAATATGCTATAGGGTTATTTCTTTGTCCACAATTTTTCCAACAATGAAAATATCACCTTCACGCTCCTTAAGGCCCTTCCCCATGTCAAATATTGGTGGGTGAGTTATTGTGAGAAATATGTCAAGGATGCATCTAGAATTTTTGGGCCAAGACCCACTCGGGTGGCTTTTATTGATGCCCTCAAGGAACAATATTACATTGTTGGAAGTTATGATGATCAGTAAACGAGATAGACCACACTGCACCATGAGAGGGGACAAATAGTGCGAGATTTCACAAATACTTTCCATACCTTATGCACCAAGATGAGTATCAAAGAATCGGAGCAACATCTGGCACTAAAATACTGTGGGGCTATGCACATATACATCCAAACTGAAATGGAATTTCTGGACATCTCGTCATTGGGAGTCGCTTATTGATATGTTGTCAAAATCGAGCATAAATTCAAGAAACAAAACAAGTGGGAGTTCAGGTTTGAAAATATGCAACAACCAAAGTATGGTAAGGGTGGCCCTAACTCCCAGGCCAAAGGATAAAGAAAGGATGGCCAACCCCAAGATAACTAGCCCAAGCTGCCAATAAAGAAGGGTAATGGGAAGTCAAAGAAGGACACTAGAAAATGGTGTGAGTTACACAAAATCCCTTAGCACAATACTGATGAATGTCGCTCCAAATAGTCATTGTTGGATGAGATGAAAGCCCCAGGGTCAGATGTTGATTCAAAATCTGATTCTGAGACAGAAAAGGGAAGATGGATCATTGATGCAGAACCTAGTGTCACCATTTCTACCACAAAAGTCCAACCAGAGGAACAAGAGGAGATTGAATAAGGGGAGCATATTTTCCACTCATAGATGTGGGTGAAGGGAACCCCACTCCATTTAGTTGTTGAAATTGGTATCCAAAAGAATTTGATCTCAATAGAGGTTGTCAATAGGTTGAAATTGACAACGACATAACATCCTCAACCATACACCATCAGTTGGGTCAGCCAGGGATGGGACATCCGCGTCAGCCAACAATGTCGCCTGCATTATGACATCAAACCCTTCAAAGAAGAGGTATTGTGTGATGTTTCCCCACTTGAATTTATGATGTTTTTCTAGGACAACCATATATGTGGAAGCATCATTTTGTTTATGAATCTAGGTCTTGTAGTGTCATTATTACTTTTGGATATCAACTCTATAGGGTACCAAAGGTAGTCCCAAATATTGCGGTCTCTTTGATATCTGCGAAGCAATGCAAAAAGGTGGTTTCTTATACCGAGAGATTTGTCCTTTGTACGGTTCGATTGGAAGGTGAACAAAAGGTCACTGCAACCGCCAAAACCTCTGCATCGGGTCTCTCTTCCCAGTAGCAACAGGTGGATGGAATAATCTAGGAGTACAAACACATATTCGCCTTGCCTATTGTGGTGCATGTGCATTGTCAGGTAAATCACTCAATTGATCTAACATCCAGTCCTCCTTTGTCTCATGACCCTGTATACATGCGTTCTGTTATGGATAATGATGAAATCAAACACTAGATACAAGAGCTAATTCTGAAGGGCCACATAAAACCAATCTCTTCACCTTGCGGGAGCCCAATTGTTCTAGTACAAAAGAAGGACAAGACATGGAGACTTTGTATTTATTACAGAGCCTTGAAGAAGATCACAATAAAAAACCGGTACCCAATTCCCTAGATTGATGATCTTCTCAATTAGCTCAAGGGAGCCAAGTTTGATCTAAAGTCAGGTTACCACCAGGTTGCAATTGAGCAAACTGATGTGTGGAAGATAGCCTTCAAGTCCAAAGAAGGCCTCTTTGAGTGGTTGGTCATGCCTTTCATCTTGACTAATGCCCCAACCACATTCATGCAGATGATGGATCATATATTACGGCCATTCACAAATTCCTTTGTGGTTGTATATTTGGATGACATCCTCATATTCAACAAAACTTGGGAGCAACATTTGGAGCATATTCAATAGGTATTGGGCAACCAAGAACAAAACAAATTATATGCCAATTTGGAGAAGTGTTCCTTTGACATGCAAAGAATCCAATATTTGGGATATTTCATGGATGAGCAAGGTGTACATGTGGATCCAACCAAGATCCAAGTCATTCACGATTAGTCAGCCCTGAAAATAATGACCGAGCTCTGCAACTTCTTGGGCCTTGGTAACTTCTACCGATAGTTTGTGTTGGGGTTCTCTCATATCGCTTGTGCTCTAAGCCAAGTGACCAAGGGTGGCATGAAGGCCAAGTTTGTGTAGTCCGCGCCCCAATAGAAATAATTCAAGGATCTGAAATCCCACCTTTGCTCAACACCAGTCCTCATTCTGCCATACTTGCAATGGCCATTTGAGATTGAGACATATGCTTCTGATTATGCTATCAATGCAGTCCTCACTTAGCATGGGCATCCGATAGCCTATCATAGTGAAACTCTATCTAATGATGTTCGAATATACCCCACCTATGACAAATAGATGTACTCCATTGTGCAGGCATGTCGACAGAGGAAGCATTACATTCCGGGGAAGGAAACGGTCATCAACACTGACCACATGCCTCTACAATTCATTCAGACACAAGGAAAGTTACAAAATGTCTGCCATCATAAGTGGTCCACGTACTTCAAACAATTCCACTTGAATATCAAGTACAAGAAGGGTAGCACCAACCATGTCACAAATTGCCTTAGTCGACCCCCGGTGGCAGCGCTAAACACATTTCTTAACTCCTATGGACATGAGACATCTGAATGGCCACAATTATACAATAATGACTTTGAATTTGCTACTGCCTATCAAACATTGAGCGCAGGAAAAACCGTTCCCAACTTTCATCTCTAGGATGGATTGTTATGCCATATGAGCCACCACTATGTTCCTTCAAGTGAGCATGCAAAGCTGATCCGGGAAGATCATTACAATTGGGAAGCGATACCTTTTGGTGTAGAAAATACAGTGGCAGTACTGCATAAGCATTTTTATTGGATGAATCTTCGACAAGATTTTCACAAGTACATTATATCCTGCATTTCCTGCGCTATTTCCAAGCCCTCCATCAAGAAAAAAGGGCTATACACTGCTCTTCCTACTTTGGATAGGACTCGGGAGTCCATTTCCATGGACTATATGTCCCATCTTCTTTCAACCAAGCATGGGAATGACTTTGTCTTTGTGGACATCGATCGATTCTCTAAGATGGAAATTTTGGCACCCTGCAAGAAGAGCATCATAGTCGAGGCCACCACTAAGCTCTTCTTCACAAATATTTGGGTTCATTTTGCGCTACCACAAACTAATATCTCTGATCGAGACAGTAGGTTCCAGAGCACATTTTGGTGCAACCTATGGTTGATGATGGACACCAAGCTGACCAAATCAAATGCCTTCAACCCCATAGACTGATGGACAAACAAAGGTAGTCAACATGATGATTGTCCATACCCTACGAATGTATAATTCCAAACATCCACACACATGGGATGAAAGCCTTCCTTATGTTCAACATAGCTACAATAGAGCCCTCCACAACTCTATTGGCCACAACCCTTTTTAGGTGTGCTTGGGGTTCCAACCATTGGCCCCAATTGACTTAGCTCTTCCCATTGCAGCCACACAGGAAGAGTCCTCCCATGCTCATACAGACGCTGACTGGGAAGCCAAATTTGTTGAGTGCATATAGCATGTCCAAAAACAAGTTCATGATATTGTGCAGAAAGCCAATGGCAAGTACAAGTAGTGCCATCATTGGCATCGAGTACCGCACAAATTTCAGGTGGGAGATAAAATCTAGTTGCATTTGTAGAAATATCGCCTCACAAGACCCCATTGGAAGCTACACCCACTCCAATACGGGGCTTAAACCATCATCAAGGCCATGGGTGAGAATGAGTTTGAATTAAGTATTCCTTTTTTCCTTGGATTTCACCTGGTATTTAATGTGGAACTGCTCCGACCATATTTTCTACCTATCCTGGACACTTCAGATGCGGTCGAGAAGTTGGACCCTACATAACTCAATCCTTCCTGCATCAAACATGCAACAGTTGATCGGATCACGGACACCAATATAAAGTACACCTGTCAACAGACTATCAAACTCTATCGGGTCGTCAAAGCAGGGTAATTTCTTCATCAAGGCAAGTGGTTCACCAGGAGTCAAGTTCAACATAGGTTTCCTCATTTGATGCAGGCACTTGATGCAATGGAGACCACTTCTTCCTAAGGGGGGAGGAATGATCTAGGTGGATATCAGTGGCCACCCACCTATTCCATTGGCTCAAAGACCAATTTCCATTTTGGAAGCTTTTTCCTAGTATTTTGGGTCCTAAACTTCCGGGGCCGTTTTGAGGCCCTAAACAACGTTTTTTGGGCCCACCACGATCACAATATATGTTTTAGCAAGATTGTGATGGCAACATGTGTAGTCCTTGGATAGTTCTTTCCAATGAGCTATCATGTGGCTAAAATGAAAAACGTATGAAAAAGTTACGACCTCAGGAAGTTGATGTACCAACTTACTCCATTGGGGCCCACATGACTTTTGGGGCTTCATCTCCTAGGTTTAGGTTTTTGGATGTTTAAGGTTTTCTCATTTATGCTTTATGTTAAGAGGCCTTTGGACCCTCATTGTAACCATCTTCTTGTGAATGAGATTCTTGCGAATGAGCATAGCCGATACAGTCTTTTGTATTTCAGACAGTCATGAATATAATTTGAGCTTTACTATATTATTGTGTTCCTTGCCGTATCTCTGTGTAATTCTTTGTTATATCGCTACCTTCATATCATTCCTAAAATAATCCAGATCACTCATTTCTTGTGTTGGGAAAATGAGGGGGCATAGGAGTCTCTTAGGGAGACCACACTGTCCTTGGGATGTTGTCAGTTGGTTGGATGGTTGGTTGATTCGAGTGTCATTCAGCTGTTAGCCATTATTCTTGATGGAAAACCCAATTCATTTCGGGGAATTTGTTGGTGTGTTTCCAACCATGATTTGATGCCTAAGTGCATGGATGCATTGACATTGTTAAACCTTGTCACAACTGTGAATCTTGAGAGTTTCAACATTGAGATTCTTGTCCAAATGCATTGGAGCCTTGGAAGGAGCTGGACAACTGGAGGGACTACATGACAGAGAAGGGGGTTCGATCTCTTGGGTTGTACAGGTTGGGGGAAGAGAGCTGGTAACATTGGATTGTTGTGTGTGTTGAGAAATCTTAAGAGCTTGAGTGCTAACTGGTTGGGAAGTTAAAAGTTGTCCTGGAACCCATCCTTGTGGATTCATAGCCCTGGTTCGGGGGTGACACCACTGTTGAGATTTGGTACAACAATATCTAAGGTTGGGTGGAACGTCCTTGGCCTGAAGCTAGTTGATGACTGTTTATGCTAAAGATAAATGCTCTCTGTATTGCATTTCTCTGCTTATATGTTTAATTATTTTTGTTGTGTATGGTTTATTATCTCTAAGTTATGCATTGACAATGTGTCTATTGTTGGTGGTTGTTGTGCATGGTACATTGTTTCATTCTTGGTTGTTGTAGCATGAGTCTTGATGTTTGCATGTATCGTCTCATGCTTCTTTATTTAGCATTTGGTATCAGTTTAATGAAATGAGGCCAAGAGGTGTAGTTCTTGGTGGGGAATCGACACGACCGACCTATGGAGGTGGATGGGTGTGTCACAGATCTAGAGTTTTTGTAGGTTGCGTGGCATAGCCGACAGTTGAGGATGCCACAAATATTCACATAAATAATCCAATGAAAATTCATCTATATTTGGTCAAGTATTCATAGAAAGGTGGAATATTACGGTGCTTCAAGTACATTGGAGTTGGTATATGTCATTATTTCACAGTTCCTCTTGGAGTTGATATATGTTATTATTTCACAGTTCCTCTTGGAGTTGGTATATGCCATTATTTCACAGTTTTTCTTGGAGTTGGTATATGTTATTATTTCATAGTTTCTCTTTTGTATGGTTTTTTTAAATTCCCTTTCTATGTTGGATAAGTCTAACATATGTGTATATTGGAATTGTTTTTATGACATAAATACTTCTCTATACAAACATTAATATATTACATTGGTTAAGAGAAGTGGTCCATGGTTACATATAAGCTCCAATTTACCATTATCTTTATGTTAATGTGAGCAACCACAAGGTAGTGGTGCCTCCTACTTACATAATGGTTGATTGATTGCAGTTTGAGTATGCTTGTTGCTCGACATTCCCCACTCCCTTTGTGCAAAAAAATAAAAATCTCTAACTGCCAATACTTCACAATAACTCTTTCACATGCTTTCCTAAAAAATTCCCATTACCAAGTCAAATACACCTAACATCTGCACACCGTAGAATTGTTTCTACGACATAAATACATTTCTATACAAAAATTACTATCCCACATTTGTTGAGAAAGTGGTCCATGATAACATGTAAGCTCCAATACACCATGATACTTCTACAAATGGGGGAAACAACAAGGGAGTCGTGCCTTTTACTAACATAATGACTAATTGATAGCAGTGTAAATAATGTCTAAATAATGTCACATTCACAAATGATATCAATGATTAACGAGTAAATAACTTTAACACTTTACATTTAATGTAAAAATTGTGTAATATATGAACTATTTTAATTGTAATCAAAGTGGTAATAATTTTATAAACTTACGAAGTGGTAATAATTTCATGTACCTACGAGTTTAGTATCTTAACGAGGTAAGCTAAGAGTATCACATGGACAATGCCTATAACATCTATAGCAAATGTTAAAGGCCCTCACACATAGTTGAGGTTACACTTTAAGGACATAGTTCCTCACACTTCGATTCAATGAGTGCTTGGAATTATTTTCTTCCATATAATGGTGTAACTATATAGCAAATGATATGTCCATCTATATCAAATGTTAAAGGCCCCCACACATAGTTGAGGTTACACTTTAAGGACATAGTTCCTCACACTCCGATTCAATGAGTGCTTGGAATTGTTTTCTTCCATATAATGTGTAACTTTTCATCATCTATTAAGATATAATTGGATATGTACACACATTAAATTTATGAGAAATAGATTTCAAACTTGAACACTGGGTTGGAAGGAGGCAGTCCACACTGAAGTGTTGTTCTCTATCGATTGACTCCCTACGCAGTGCCATATATCTTACTTCTCTTCAAGAATTGTTACAACCACAGATACATAACACCGTGACATATATCTTACTTCTCTTCAAGAATTGTTACAACCACAGATATTTTTAAAATAGAATCTGAAGAGTTTTATTTTAAAAATATATGAGTTTATGACTTGGCAAACAAAGACAGAAACATTTTCTTTTGATTGGTCGGTTGCAATTGAATTGTTTAATAGAAAACTAAAGGTCATAATTGAGGATAAATGAACTAGACAATTCCTTCTTGGAAATTAGATTTGACATGGGAAAAAGGAGACGATTAAATAATTATCTACTATCAACCAATAGTATGATAATTTAGAAATCAAACATTATTACATTTTAATTGTGAGGAAATTATGAGGAAATTATGGGTGAAATTGATATAGAAAAGGAGACGATTAAATAACTATCCACTATCAACCAATACTATGATAATTTAAAAATCAAACATTATGACATCTTAATTGTGAGGAAATTATGGGTGAAATTGACATGGGCAAAAGGAGGTTAAACAACTATCCACTATCAACCAATACTATGATAATTTAGAAATCAAACATTATTACATCTTAATTGTGAGGAAATTATGGGTGAAATTATGTTTATCAATAATATTCAGGTTAAGTCAGTGTTATTTAGGCCTTTCATCTTTGAGGATATGGTTTTATTGGAAAAAAAACAATATTTAGAGGATATGGTTTTATTGGAAAAAAACAATATTTAGAGATTGTAGAATTTAAATGAAATTTTATGAATTAATTTTAAAAATGATAATTAAAATTTGAGAAAATATAAAATTATTTTACAATGGTATTAATTAAAGTCATGTCCTTTGCAAGATATCATAATGCCATTGATCAATAAGCATTTGAAGAGTGGATATTGTTTAATTGCATTGGTTTCATTGATGATATAGAGAAAATATAATAAGTTGCATTGACTTTAGCAACGATGTGAAACAAATATGTTAAGTTACATTAATTTTAGTAATAATACAATTCAAAATGATTAGTTCAAATACATTAATTTCAATACTAAGATATTTAATAAACATTGAACACAAATGGTTTAAGAATCATGTCTAAATCCATCTTTAAGTGCATTGATTTTTAGCAATGATATATGCAAAAATAATACATTTCATTGTTTTCAATGATAATACAATCCTGCATTAAAATCACACTGTGTCATTAGTCAAAAATCAATTGAAAAAATATATTCTTTAATTACATTGATTTTAATAACGATATAAGGAAAAAATGATAAATTACACTGATTTCAACGATAATACGTTCCAAAAATCATTAATTGGCTCCATAGCAAGTGGAGACTAACTAGACCATGTCAATTGTACCAAATTTAATAATCGCATTATCATTATTGTATTATACTAATTATCCTCAAGCCCCTAAATATTGTGATTGTTTATTACATTGAGAATTGTAACTGTAAAAATGTTAGAGCATTGGGAACTATAACTATAAGATGTCAAGGACAAATGACTTTGAGATCTATGATTACAACATTGGTAATTGTAATTATGAATCCTACAAGTGTTGAGATTTGAAATTATCAATTCTAATGAGTATTAGGAATTTTAATGAAAGTTTTAATTTTTTAATATTCTATTAAGAGTTTGAAAATATTATATTCTTTAATTGTATTGATTTCAACAATTATATAACATAAAATAATAAGTTGCATCCATTTTCTCATGCCTCTTTTTAAGGATATAAAAAGATATATGAATTATTTCTTTCAACTCACTTTATGTTATGTGTACAAGGACGATAATCAAGAGCCAAATCATCTCTCAAAAGTTGGATTAGCAATAGACAGAGGCACATGAAAGATATTTAAAGAACCCAAGTAGGTTATTCATAATATTTTCACAACTCTTGGTTACAAAACTGATCAACTGATCCTTTAAGTTGATGACCAAAGTATATTTCTAAATTTCCATTATGCAATCAGTTTATTAATGTTTGTATTCAAGCATATTTATATTTGAAACTGGGTGAGAAATTTTATGATGTAATTATTATGTTATAGATGATTAATAGAATGAACTCAACCAGATTGAAGTACATGATAATTTACTAGCTTGTTATTTATTTATTTATCTAATTAAAACCGTGTAGGGATTTTAGGATAACTTTAAACCGATAAATATTTTGAGTTTTTTTGCCATCATAAGATTCCATGGGATTGGAGAGATTGGGCTAATAACTATAGGAATTCCTTGAGCATCTACAATTTCAATTTTGTTCTTTTCAAAGAATCAAAATTACTTGCTTTTGCATCTATTTTAACAATAACAATACATACATATATTTGAACACTAAAACCATTGGGCAAAGTGATTCAATAAATATAGTGCAAAACAATACTAAAGTGCATCTTATAATGTTGTGAGAAGTGTTCTCTATTATAAAAAAGCACTTACATCTCTTTGTTTTGGTGGGTGTGATGTTCTCTTTTATAAAACACTTATGTCTCCATGTTTTGTTGTTAGAATATTAATATGTATGTGAGTTGTTGATGACCACATGTGAGTTGTTGATAACCACATTGCTATAGACTTTAGATATTATCGTACAATTTTATAAACACTAAGGTTAAAAGTGAATGTCAATTACATTACATTTAAAATGAAGAGAATGAGAATAAAGTGCATGCAAGAGAATAAAAACATAATTATGTTTCTCATAATGTGCAAAAATATGACAATATAATGCAAATAAAGTGAAAGACATCACAATTTTCTACTAACAATGTAAGACATCACAATTTTCTACTAACAATTTAATTTTAAATTGCTAAAAGATAATTTGTTTCTTAACAATGTAAGCAAAAAATATACAAAGGAGATAGAATGAGAAAAAAGACCATGAATAAAATGCAAACATAATTCTGAGAAACATAATGTGAAAAATATGATAATAAAATGCAAATAAAGCGAAATACAATGTGAATATATATTAATAATTATTGTGACTCTTGATATAATGTTTAAAAATGTTTAAACAATATAGACATAACTATGATTAGAAACATTATTGACATCCTTTAATGAATATTAGAGATTTATGATACTGATTGAAGATGATTGGAAATTATTGATGGCATGTATTGATAATTCTTTGGATGGTTCCACAAAAAAAGCATTTGATAAGGCCATACATTTGTTTGTGACTGATGATGATATCCTATTGTGATAGCAACAACACCTTCCCTTAATTTCTTCTCTTCACTTTTAAAAACCATTGCTTTTGTTGGAATATTCACGAATACTAAAAGGGGGATGAATCAATATTGAGCACTTTTTACCATTTTCAATCACAACATTAACTTATCAATGATTCCATTCACTTACGATTTCATTAATCATATCATAAACATATAGCCAGAAACAATATATCACATCATAACAACAAATACACAGTACACCAGAATTTTACATAGAAACCCAAATGGGAGAAAACCAAATAAGCTTTCTTATATATCAAAAGATTACATTCATAGGAAACACCAACTTCCAAATTCTCTAGCACCAATTGAAAGGAGGCTCCAACCCCCTGTTTACAGGCTCCAACTTGAAGTAATCTACAACTCCCTGAATTCTCCAGCTCTAACTAGGAGGCTACAACCCCCTGATTTACATGCTCTAACTTGAAGGAAGCTACAATTCCCTGAATTATCCAGATCCAATCGGAAGGAGGCTACAACCCCCTTTTGTTACCCCTTCATTCCTCCCTGAAATATAAATGTAGACTCGACCTGTCACTGCCACTATCATTGAAAATAAACCAGTCACTCATACTGTCATTGTCACAATTGTTGTCACTGATACTGTCATTGTCCCTGATACTATCATTGTCATTGATACTGATACATCATCATCATCAACCTGTCACTGTCACTAATACTGATACATAATCATCAACATCATCATCAACCTGTCACTGTCACTGATACTGATACACAGTCATCAACATCATCATCAACGAAACCAAATCCACTCACATAAATCATATGCCAAGATCACCAAGAACATCTCTCAAACACATGCTTAACATCACCAAGATACACATTAAATCATGTGCCAAGATATACAAGCCATAACATCCATAAACCATGTACCAAAGATATGCCTCAAGCATGTGCCAACATCAAGATGTGCATCCAACCATATACCTCATACATGTGCCAAATATATACCTCAAACATGTGTCAAAACATCCATAACATAACTCAAACGAAGTGCCAACATATGCCTCAATCATGTGCCAAAGTATCCATAACATACCTCAAACCAAGTGCCGACATATGCCTCAAGCATGTGCCAAAACATCCATAACATACCTCAAATATGCAAACTTGTAAGTTTCACTATAAGATCAATTTTCCATTTCGAATTCTGAAATTTCTATCTAAGTTACCTATGTATGTATTTTCAGATTTTTGAAAATTTCATAGTCTGCAAAGTCTAAAAAAAGAATTTATAGCAAAAATGCCAAGATGACTTGTTTGAAACATATTTCATGACCATTCAAGAACTCCAACTTCCACAGAGAATATCTCCAAAATTATTGCAAGCAAATGTCTGCAATTTTAACCACAGATACTTTGAGATCTTTCTTCCATATCCTCAAAATTTAAAGGTCTGAAACTTCTCAGAACATAAGTTATAGTAAAAAAGAAAAACCTTTCTGAATTTTTTCCTATTCTGAAGAGAAAACTTGTACAACATGCCATGTGATCAATATTTGATATCTGATTTTGAAACTTGCACACAAGATACTATCGACTATCCTCTTTCCACTGCAATTGGTCTCACATAATTTGGATCCTCCATGAAGAAGTTATGACTTTTTTTACTGAGAACACATGTTTGAGACTAGTTTCAGGACTAGTCAAAAACCCTATCTTCCACAGGGTGTATCTCCAAAAGTACAATGACCTAGATGCTGGAATGTTTATCACATGTAACTTGATATGTCTTCTCAACATCCTCAAAGTTTTTATATCTAAATCATTCTATAAAAAAAATTACAGCGAGAATGGTGAGATGACCTTTAAATAACATACCTTAGAACACATCATCACAAGACTTCATCCTCCCTTGGAATTTTTCCCTTCTTCACTTCATCTCCCCTCTGAAATTCACCTCAGATCTCCTTGGTTGCCTCAGATAAAAATCACTTGAGTTGATATAACACATGAACTCCTAGGTGTCTTAATTATACTAGACATGGCACTCTCTTTTTAGGGCTGACTTGACCCAAATAAAATTCAATTTAATTTTTAATGATTATTCCATTGGGGCCGACTTTGCCAACAATATCCTTAATATTTATTTTAATATTCATTGCAATGGGGCCAACTTGTAAATTCTTGTTTGCAACACTTTTTAAGGGTTGACTTGTAACTTTTTGTCCTTAGATCTGGGGCTTCTTCATTTGATTTCGGGGCTTCATCTTTAAGAGGGAATAACTTCTCAACCATGAGGAACCACATGGAATACCACCTATCGTTGAAAATGGAATGACAAGGAATATCCATATATGAGGGTGTGCATGCATTTACAATGTACTTCACACTCTTTTTCTTAAAACAACTTCAAGCTCCATGACTACACCTCTGGGGCTTCTTAACCACTTAACCATTTAACCATATTTCCAGGGCTTCTTGTAGACTTCTTCAAAGCAGCTTCCCTTCAGGGCCATGCTTAGAGATACACCATAAGGGGATCAATTTGGAGACTTCTCCAAATACACACATATCTTGGACTTCTTCTAGGATTGACATCAATACCAACCAACTTTCCAACAACTTTAAGAGAAGAATCCCCCCCCCCATTACTTTTGCTACTACAAACTTTAAAAACTCTTGCTTGCAAAATTTTTGAAGTGTAATTTTCATTTTTGTCTTCTCCAGACTTGATCATTTAAGAAAGTAAAAGATATTGATTGCTCCCCGACACAAGGTGTATCAATAGAGAATATACATATCTCCCTGACACAGGGTGTATTGATGGAGAATCCACATTTCTCATTGACACAAGGTGTATCAACACAAAATCCTTTTTTTTCGTCGATTCACCGTCCATGAATGCACTTGCTCGCTGACACAACATGTATCGACGAGAAATTCATATCTTGGACTAACACTCTGAAGTCCCTTTAACCTTTCTCCTAACCTTAGACAATTTTTTGCTTTCTTCCTTCTTTCTAAATCTTCTCTCTGTGCTGACACGTCACCATAGAATCCATATTCTTGGTTGATACATCGACGTAGAATCCTCTTCTTCCATTGATACATCGGTGGAAGATTTCCACCCGTCTTCAAAACATGGCACATCGACAGGGAATTCACTTTTCTTGATGACACAAACTATATCGTAAAGACATTCACATCTTGAGCCCCCCCCTAAATTCTCTCATCTTAGATCGTTTGATCACTGCATCCATTTGTCAGGTTCTTTTGATTTTCAACGGTTAAGCATTTCATGTCAGACTAAATGACTGATGTTGATTGTCTACTGATTTTGATTTCTATCATGTTGCAATATTGATTGACTGTGATAATAAACATAACAAGTTTGTTTATGTTGCAAGCAAATTTCATTAAGCCTATCACTTCTGCACGTGTTTTGCGCACAAGGGATTCACCTTGCTGACCGATATCTTATCACTTTCATTCATAAAAGGGGGTTTTTAAATTGTGAAAAATAGAGTCAATATATTGTAGATATTGGGGGGGATGTGGGGTGTGGGGGAATTTATAACTATTGGGGGCTATAAAAAGTAGCATTTGGTAAAAATAGTTTTTTTTTTAATTGGAAAGATGTATTGGGAGGGGGGTTCAAAAAAAGGATTTTGGGATATATTTTTCAATATTTGGTAAAATTAGGGGTATTATTTAATATCCCACGAACACATGTGCTATGTCATAGGTTCACTAAGTGGAAACCCCTTGGTTTTGTGCCTCTTAATTCTATGACTAACCTTGACCATGTGTTGGCACAGGGGTAGACCCAGGGTTCAATGCTACAACAACACACCAACAAAACCCTAACTACCGGCCCTTTCGGCAACACCTGCAAAGCAGATGAAGTCTCACCCGAGGTAGAGGCAGGGGTGGTTGCAGGACTCAGGTGTCTGCAACCTTAGCTGGGACACATATATGTGATTATAATACTTTATAGAGCACTTAGCACCGTTAGTTCATCATTATTTAACCAATATCTACTCCACAGAGAAAACAGAGCATCGCAACATTCACTCCAATCTAATGTATTTAAGCATTTAGCATAAATAAATGGATAAGATCTAGCAGATTCAAGCACTAAGAAATTCACCTGTATCAGATCTAGCATCCAGATTCATCATAAGCACAAAGCATAAATAGATCTATCTATCTATCTATCTATATCAAGCACTTAGCAAATAACACATAAATACACCAACACATCGCATAAAGCAGAGAAACACAACATATACGTGGTTCACCCCCACCTTGGGACTACGTCCACCAACTCTTCTTCTTTATTAGCTTCAGTCAGTCATCTACATGCACAGAGCCATAACAACCCTACTCCGTATAGGACATGAGATTTGCACGCACGTCGCTAGATCCTCCTTCCCCGAGCTAGGTCTAGCACAAAGCCTTTCACAATCTGTTACAACTACTTGCACTTAGGTCTGCAAGTCTCTCACAGTATGCACAAAGCATTTAAAAACTGCACTTGCACTTAACATAACATCACATAGATGCCTCTTCTCTTCTATATTTTCTTACATCGCCTAGACATCTATTTATATATTACAAAATAGGCCTAAGCATGGATAAACCTGTTAAGCCCTAATATTGTCTCATTACCCCTTAATTGGGGCATATTACATTAGTAATGTTATTTTATTTATGTCAGATTTATTCCATTA
>ML819865.1:17149-29706 GCA_009831015.1 Picea engelmannii | reverse complement strand
TAAATTATCACCAAAGTACTATGGCCCTTATAAGGTGTTGCAAAAGATTGGTACTATGGCATACAAATTGGAGTTGCCTGCATCTTCACGAGTACACCCAATTTTCCATGTTTCATGCTTAAAGAAGGTTATAGGCGACAAGAACCCAGTTCAAACTATATTGCCAGAAATTGACGAGAAAGGAAAAATCATATTGGATCCTGAAGCCATCACCGACACAAGAATTCGCTAGCTAAGGAATAGATCCATGTCAGAGTATCTCATTAAATGGAGGAAACTACCGGCTGAAGATTCCATTTGGGAATATGAGTCTTTTATACAGAAGCATCTAGAGTTACTCAAGCGTTGCGTACACCACTTGTCTCAAGGGGAGGGGTATGTTAAGCCCTAATATTGGCTCATTACCCCTTAATTGGGGCATATTACATTAGTAATGCTATTTTATTTATGTCAGCTTTATTCCATTAGTTGTGATTATACCTCCTAGTCTCCTATATATACCAAGGAGACATTTTCATTTGGAATCATCTTGTACTTGAAAATTTATGTGGGGTAAAAGGAGGTTGCCCCCTCTAAGAGGCTTATTATTTGAAATTCTCTCTCTTTCAAGGCATTGAGTACTTATTCTGAGGTTTTTCTATGCTATATTGATATTTGGTTCTTAAAAAAACCCATGGGCCGACATTCCCATACCCGTTACATATTCCCAAATCCCAAAGGGGACCTAAGAAGGGGCCAATATCCTGTGATCTCTACTTCGTCTTGTGCTCCGCCTTTGATAGGTTGTTGAAGTCCAAAAATAGGCCAACATGACCAAAGATCTCCTAAAACTTGGTCAAGGGCCAACAGGGCCCCAACACTCACCCGTGACTCGTCCCAAGTCACTTTGGTCTGACTAGTTCTGCTTCGAACGCCTTGAGCTTGTCTCAAGATGCTTCGACTTGTTGTTGTGCTATGACCTCCTGTTCAATGAACTCTTGGATGACTTCATCGTTGATAGGACCCTCTAGACACTGTTCAATTGTAGTGACAACCTGCTCTAGCTCTGCTCCTTGGCCTTCTACCTCTGTAAACAATTGCTAATCCTTTTCTTGTACAAGTTGGAGTTTCTGAGTTACCTCCATAACTCTTCTCTGGATAGTGTGGATCTGCTATTCGGAGGTCCACTGTTCTTGGGATCACTTCATTCTTTCCACAACTGACAGGGGCTTCAACTGCACCTGTATCTTTTTGGCTTGATAGTTCACCTCTTGGAGCTGTGACTCCAGTGCCTTCAGTTCCGGGTTCTTCATGAGTTGTTCATGGGTCTGGGCACTGCGATCAATGATCTACTTACATTCCAGGGTAAGAGCCTTTAGCCTTTCAACTACGCTCCGAGAGGTTTCTTCTCTTTGGTCTCTTACATCTTGTGGGGTCTCAGGTATAGTGTGTAGCTCCAAATCGGCTATGCATTGTTGTAGCTGCTGGATGGTTTCTATGAGTTGGTTCACCTTCTATGTAACTTGGTATTCTACCTTGATTTCTAAGACTATCACAGAGCGAAGTTCTCTTTTGATCGCTTCTTTTACTTCAAGTTGCTCCGTGAGAAACTGTTTCTTTTCTTGTTGTAGTTGTGCTTTTTCTTCATCAAACTTCGCTTGGAGAGCAAGCTTTTCCTGTTTCGTAGCACTACGTTTCTCTACGCGTATCCTTGTACTTGTGTCAAAGCCTGGGTGGCTTACTCTATTTCTTCCTATGCTCGTCGAAGGCGAGCTTCGACTGTATCGGCTAGGTGATGGAGTTAGGTTGGCTCATCTCCTAATTCTGGTTCTCCCGGCGCAGTGGAGACTGCGCGGTTGGACTGTAGGGCTTGTTGTACCCCTCAGAGTTCAGTCTCAATTTGATCATACATCTCCTCTTTCTTTGCTTCTTGTTTCTCTACTATTTCCAGTGAATCATCTTGTAGGTATGCTATGAGGAAGTTGAAGTGATCAGAGGTGAGGACAATCTGCATCTTGGTCATGGTGGCCTTCGATTTCTTCAGGGAGGAAGGTTTCGGAGGAGAAAATTTCCTCTTCTTCAGGGGATCAACCTCATATCCTTGCTTATGTTCGAATTATTTGTCATTTAACTTTTCGCCATCACCTCCTTGCTATGGTGATATGGAATCAATCTTCATGGATGCACTGTTTAATCCTTGAACCTCTTCGGTCTTCTTTGTCCTGATAGGTTCGGGTGTATCATGCATTGTTTCTGGGTTGTCTATGTTAGATATCTCCATAGGGTCTGCTAGAATAAGGAGGTCTGCTGACCAGTCCTTACTGAGCTCCTCCAATTCCTCCTTCGTCAACTTATAATAGGATTGAAGTTGTTGCTTATGTTCATCGGCGTGCGCTGTAATATAAATGAAATGTTGATCTGCGCTGAAATTCATCAAAGGCCTGAAATGGTGTAGAGTTCTTGGAGTCATGCAAGGCTCAGACTATATGGCTATCTTCAGCTAATTGTAGTAGGTATGAAAAACAACATTTGACTGCTACTGTTTATTCATATCGCTTGAATACCAAAGGGTATTGAACTTCACGGCCAGTGGTTCAAATGACTCGATTTACGGGAAGGTTGCACCTTCCGACATATCCCAAGAAATAAAAGCTATAAGGATCAAGAGCCAGTTGAAATGAAATTCATATCCTTGATCCTGTGATTCTCTGCAGTCGAGTTCCAACTGGTTCACCAGGTGCTTCGCCCAGTTCATCTGAAGTCCTTCCGCTCACTTCCCTACGAGGTTGACTACAAAACCAGTGACTTGGGTAGGTCAATTATTTCATACTAACTTCCCCACAATCAACTGATAGGTGAGGCACATTGTGCCACTCTGGATAGAAGCTACCTTGAAGCCTCATGTTCCCTTCTCGACATCACCATAAGTGTCCTTGATCTTCTATGCTAGAGCGCGATCCATGGATTTTTCGGGGTAAAACTCTTGTTGATTAGGTCCTGGCATACTCAAACCCCGTGATCCGATTGATCAACGTCGGATAAACTGTTATATGAATATTTAGCCAAAAATAGAAGCCATGGTAACAAGAAAGCAACAACTTGACATAAGCATTGAATTCCTGGTGTCTACCAAAGTGGGGAATCTTCATGACGTTCAACAGGGTGGACTGCGCGAGGTTTATAGTCCATGACTGGGGGATAATATTTGAATTATTCCCCTTAGTTCTGGTCAGGTATTTATGTGGGGTGAGCATGTTATAGACTTTGCGATCTCTGAGGTTGAAGTCGCTAAACTTCAACGCTGCAATCTTATCTTGGTCTGCTTGAACTGCGTGTATCGCCTTTGGGAGGTACGCTGCAACCAAGGTGTATTTGAAATCTCTGGGCACACTGTCTTTATTTACCGCGCCACTCAAAGGTGGAATATAGGAGGGCAATATGGCCAGGATCAATTTGGCATTCACTAGATCAGTCATGTGCTTGGTTCTCTTTTCATTTGATGGCCGGGATGGTCCGGCTCCACGAGAAGTGGACGAAGAGGTTGGTAGTCCTCCTATCGATGATGCTTGTACACCTTTAGACATCGACATGACTCTTTTAGTCATGAGGTTGATTATAACTTCTTCAACAACTTTCTCTACAATGCTCAACTCGTCCGACATACACGCTCGGGGTTGACAATCTCGGGTTCAGAGGGTAACTTAGACATAGTAATGGGATAGAGAGGAAGAGCGCGATGATATCTGTGCAAAATTAACTTAGTCTACGGGTTCAAACTCTCGATTGGCAAAAGTTTTCTCGGTGCATGGCACGATGGGATAAATAGGTAACTCGATAACGAATCTCTTGCAATGGGTTAGAAGGCTTCATTAAATATGTTCTGTCTATTATGGCACGGTCCCAATGGTCGGATGGCGAGCTGTTTGACCATAAATGTTGTTCTACCCATTCGGAGAGTTGGTCTAATGGTTATAATGTCCCCAACGAATATATTGCTTCGCCATGGTGAAGTGTCATGTGTCGTTGTTCTGATATCCTAGAGAATCTCCAATTTTGCAAATTTTCCTTTTGTGAGGTTCCCTCTGGAACCTTCTGCAACTTTTCGATCTTAGCTCTCTTCTTACTTAGCTTTCTAGCCTTCTTCTCAGTGAGCTTCATCTCAGTATGCCTTTTTTCGTTCTGATTCTTATCTTCTTTTGGCATAGTTACTTTGCGCTGTTGAGATTCTTTCCTAATATTCGAGGGTGTTCCTTCTTCCTTATCTGGAATAGGTACTTCAATCTTTTGTGGGTCTTCTAGTGTTCTTGCAACTTCGACATTCGGGTCTCTGGTGTTAAATAGCTTCGATCTATTCTTTTGTTCTTCAATCAAGTGTGTGATCCTTCTAGTCATGAATTCTTTTAACTCTTGCTTCTTCTGCTCTAAAACTTCCTCTTCTTCTTGCCTTCTGGCTTGATCTCTTTCAATCCAAGGTTTTCCTAGTAGTATGGTAAATGGGGCATTGTTCTCAATAAATTTAATAATATCAAAATATTCCTCTATCAAAGTTCCATTGGCATTCATAGGTACCCGAGTGAGCTTTCCACATAGGTTTATCATCTTTCCTTTCAATAGTACTATTCCTCTTAATGAAGGAACCATAGAAGGCTTTCCTAAAAGTTCCCAAGTTCTTTCTGTCATAATATTCACTTGTGTTTCCTCATCTAGAACACAATCAATGTCAAAGTCTCCTATTCTTGCCTCAAGGAATTCTTTTTCTTTGAATATCTCTGATAATCTGACATGTCCATGGTCATTCAGGGTTTCTTTCATCTGTAGCAATACTTTCTCGGATTATTTTTGGTATTCTATCATAATCTTAGTTTTTGGATCTGCCTTAGGGTTTTCTTGGTTCATATTCATTCTTTCAACCTTAGCAATCATTCTAGGGAAATCCAACACTTCATGTTCCATAGATTTGAAACAAAGACAACTAGGTCTTCTCCAGGGAATTCCTTAGCGAGATGTCCCGGTCTTCTACACCTGTAACAGAGGGTTAATCCTCTCTTTCTTTTAAATGATCCCCAACCTTTTCTGTACTACGCGCTAGGATCATTGTAGCTAACCTGCAAACATTTATTTCTAGGATCCTGCATACACTTATTAGTCCAAACATTCTTTCTATGCATAGGTATAACATTATTTCCATTATTCTTATCAGATCTACTCATATCAAATCTTCTTTCATGTATTAATACCCTAGTTTTCAAGCTAGAATAGAATCTATCAAACATACCTAGATCCATGCTTTAGAAACAAAATTTTCCACTTGTCTTACTTCTACAGAGCACAAATCTTTCAGATCTAGAACTTTTCAATATTCTTACCTTTATCAGAGCACAAAGCTTGCAGATCTTACCTCTTTTAATAAAAAATTCTCACTTTTACCTTTGTCAGAGCACAAAGCTTTCAGATCTTACCTCTTTTAATAAAAAAATCTCACTTTTACCTTTCTCAGAGCACAAAGATTTCAAATATTACCTCTTTTCTTCATATTAGACTTATTTTCCTTAGCACAGAGCTTGTCAAACTAAGTAGAGTACTGTGCACTAGAGCAATAGATCTACGCACATAGCTTTCACAATTTCAGGTCGGATCTTTGCACAAAGCTTCTTCTTTCTCAGTTCCTAGCAATCACGGCTTCAGGTCCCAACAATGAAACCATTTGTTGGCATAGGGGCAGACCCAGGGTTCAACGCTACAACAATGCACCAACAAAACCCTAACTACCGACCCTTTCGGAAACACCTACGAAGCATATGAAGTCTCACCTGAGGTATAGGCAGGGCTGGTTGCAGGACTCGGGTATATGCAACCTTAGCTAGGACACAGATCTATGATTATAATACTTGATAGAGCATGCAACACCGTTAGTTCATGATTATTTAACAAATATCTACTTCGTAGAGAAAACATAGCATCGTAACATTCACCCTGATCTAATGTATTTAAGCACTTAGCATAAATAAATGGATCAGATCTAGCAGATTCAAGCACTAAGCACATTCACCTATATCATATCTAGCATCCAGATTCATCATAAGCACAAAGCATAAACAAATCTATCTATCTATCTATATCAAACACTTAGCAAATAACACATAAATACACCAACACATCGCACAAAGCAGAGCAACACAACATATGCGTGGTTCACCCCCACCCTAGGGCTATGTCCACCAACTCTTCTTCTTTATTAGCTTCAGTCAATCATTTACATGCACAGAGCCATAAAAAACCTACTTCGCATAGGACATGAGATCTACGTGCACCTCGCCAGATCCTCCTTCCCCGAGCTAGGTCTAGCACAAAGCCTTTCACAGTCTATTACAACCACTTTCACTTAGTGTTACACATCGAAATTACTCACTTCGATAATGTCGCAAGTGTCGTCATTACGGGTGTCGCAAGTGTCGCATTTTGCGCACAAGTGTCGCAAGTGTCAAGAGAAACATACTACCATAATGCCTATGTCATACCTATAACAACATCAAAAAGCCACTTGAAACACATCAAACACTTGATTTGGAAGAAGAGAAATGGGTCAATAGAGTCATGTACCTCTTGGCATCTGAAAGAACCACAAAAATTGAGTTTTTAGAGGAGAGCGCTCCCCTATACCTCTCTCAAGAGTGCTGGCGCCCCCCTATAGACTGTTAGGGAGCATTATAACACTTTGACAACCCTTTTGGAGGAGCGTTGCTATTGTTAGGAGTGATGACGCCCCCCTATACCTTACTAGGGAGCATTATAATGCTCCGACTACCCTTTTGAAGGAGCGCTACCTATTCTGGGCACCAATTGGTTTGGTGAGAAGAATGGGGGAAAGATCTCTTGAATATTGGAAGGCTGTTGGATTCAAATCCTTGGTCAAGCCATGATCTTAGGGAAGATCCCTAACTAAAGGAGGAAAATCCTCAACTTACCCTAAAGATATCTCAAGTGGTTGGGCCTCTCTAAACCTATATAAGCAGGCTCTCTCATGGTGAAAAGGGGGAATGATTGAAGGGATGAAACCTATGATCTCATAGGGAACACACAATGAAGTGGAGGATAATTATTAGTGAAGTTATTTTCATTCTAATCGTGGGTCTTTTGAGCAAGGGTTAGACAAGGAGGACTTAACGAAGCTGTTGCGCTCACATCTACGGTTGTAAGTTTCTTTCGTTATTGTTCTCATCAATATACTATGCTTGGCCTGTTTCTTTCTAGTTTGTTTTTGATCTCACATGAAATTGTCTCTAAGTAGATAGATCTATTTTAAGCTAATCTTAGTAGAGTAGGAAGTGGTTGTACTTTCGTTTGTCTACAGGGTTTGTCGAGGAGTGAAAGATTGGATCTCAACTCAGATCGTGCAGGGACAAACACCGGTAAAAGGTACTTCTTTTCTCCTTCCTCCTCACACATTAGTTTATATAGACCTAAAAGGAAGTCAATGTCCATGATAAGCGTCTTCTATCTTAAGAGTTAAGAGTCTAGCTCTCAAGAGGAGATCTACCTGTCCGCAAGGAGATTTTCCTTCAACACTTAGCTCTACAAGTCTCTCACAGTATGCACAAAGAATTTACAAACCACACTTGCACTTAACATAACATCACATAGATGCCTCTTCTCTTCTATATTTTCTTACATCGCCTAGACATATATTTATATATTACAAAATAGGCCTAAGCATAGGCAAACCCATGGGCCGACATTCCCATACCCATTACATATTCCCAAATCCCAAAAAGGAACCAAAAAGGGGCCGAGATCCCGTGATCTCTGCTTCGTCTTGCGCTCCGCCTTCGATAGACTATCGAAGCCAAAAATAGGTCAACATGACCAAGCATCTCCCAAAACTTAGTCAAGGGCCAACACCATGATTATGTTGACCTATTTTGGGACTTCAACAACATGTCAAAGACGGAGCGCAAGATGAAGCAGAGATTGCGGGATCTCAACCGCTTTTTGGGTCCTTCTTGGGATTTGGGAGTATGTAAAGGGTATGGGATGTCAACCCATGGGTTTACCCATGTTTAGGCCTAGTTTTTAATGTATAAATAAAAGGCTAGGCCATGTAAGGAAGTAGAAGTGCATCTATGTGATGTAAGGACGATAAGCTAAGTGCTAAGTGCAAGTATGGTTTGTAGATGCTTTGTGCATGCTGTGAGAACTTGTAGAGCTAAGTGAAAGTGGTTGTAACTGAATGTGAAAGCCTTTGTGCTGGACCTAGCTCGAGGAAGGAGGATATGGCGAGGTGCACGCAGATCTCCTGTCCTATGTGGAGTAGGGTTTTTGTGGCTCTGTGCATGTAGATGATTGATTGAAGATAATAAAGAAGAAGAGTTGGTGGACGTAGTCCCAGGGTGGGGGTGAACCACATAAATACTATGTTATTCTGCTCTGTGCAATGTTCTGATGTATTTATGTGTTATTTGATAAGTGCTTAATATAGATAGATAGATAGATCTATTTATGCTTTGTGCTTATGATGAATCTGAATGTTAGATCTAATATAGGTGAATGTGCTTAGTGCTTGAATCTGCTAGATATGATCCATTTCTTTATGCTAAGTGCTTAAATACATTAGATCAGGGTGAATGCTGCGATGCTATGTTTTCTCTACGGAGTAGATATTGGGTAAACAATGATGAACTAACGGTGCTAAGTGCTCTATTAATTATTATAATCACAGATCCATGTCCTAGCTAAGGTTGCAGACACCTGAGTCCTGCAACCACCCCTGCCTCTACCTCGGGTGAGACTTCATCTGCTTCACAGGTGTTGCCGAAAGGGCCAGTAGTTAGGGTTTTGTTGGTGCATTGTTGTAGCGTTGAACCCTGGGTCTTCTCCTGTGCCAACAAATGGTTCCATTGCCGGGACCTGAAACTGTGATTGCTAGGAACTGAGGAAAAATAAGCTCCGTGCAAAGATCCGACCTGACATTGTGAAATATCTGTGCGTATATCTGTTGCTCTAGTGCGCAACACTCTACTTAGTTTGACAAGATTTGTGCTAAGGAAAAGAAGTCTGATCTAAAGAAAATATTTAAGATCTGAAAGATCTGCACTTTGATAAAGGTAGGAATAGTGAAAATTTCTAGATCTGAAAGCTCCGTGCTCTAATAAAGGTAAGAATATTGAAAATTTCTAGATTTGAAAGCTTTGTGCTCCGATAAAAGTAAGAATATTGAAAAGTTCTAGATCTGAAAGCTTTGTGCTCTGTAGAATTAAGATAAGTGGAAATTTTTGTTTTGACAGTATGGGTCTAGGTATATTTGATAGATTCTATCATAGCTTGAAAACTAGGGTATTAATAGATGAAAGAAGATTTGATATGAGTAGATCTAATAAGATTAGTGAAAAATATGTTATACCTATGCATAAAAATAATGTTTGGACTAATAAGTGTATGCATGACCCTAGAAAGAAATGTTTGCAGGTTAGCTACCATGATCCTAGCACGCAGTATAGGAAAGGTTGGGGATCATTTAAAAGAAAGAGAGGATTAACCCTCTGTTATAGTTGTATAAAACTAGGACATATTGTTATGGAATGCCCTGGGAGAAGACCTAGTTGTCTTTTTTGTAATGTTATGAACCATGAATTATTGGATTGCCGTAAAATGATTGCTAAGCTTGAAGAAATGAACATGAGACAAGAAAACCCTAAGGCAGGTCTAGAAACTAAGATTATGACAGAATCCCAGAAAGAATCAGAGAAAGCATTGCTACAGATGAAAGAAACCCTGAATGATCACCGACACGTCATATTATCAGAGATCTTGGGAAGCTATAGGGAGGCCTGCTATGATTCCTTCATTAGGAGGGATAAGACTATTCAAAGGAAAGTTGATAAACATATGTGGAAATATCACCCAGATACCTATTAATGCCAATGGAACTTCAACATAGGAAGATTTTGAGATTATTATATTTATTGAGAACAGTGCCCCATTTACCATACTATTAGGAAAACCTTGGATTGAAAGAGATCGGGACAGAAGTCAAGAAGAAGAAGAAGTTTTAGAGCAGAAGAAGCAAGAGTTAAAAGAATTCATGACTAGAAGGATCACACACTTGATTGAAGAACATAAGAACAGATTGAAGCTATTTAACACCAGAGACCCAGATGTTGAAGTTGCAAGAAAACTAGAAGACCCACAAAATATTAAAGTACCTATTCCAGATAAAGAAGAAGGATCACCCTCAAATCTTATGAAAGAATCTCAACAATGCGAAGTAACTATGACAAAATAAGATACGAATCAGAATGGAAAAAGGCATGCTGAGACGAAGCTCACTGGGAAGAAGGTTAGAAAGCTAAGTAAGAAGAGATCTAAGATCAAAAATTTGCAGAAGGTTCCAGAGGGAACCTCATAGAAGGAAACTTTGAAAAATTGGAGCTTCGTCGGGATATCAAAACAACACACATGGCACTTCGCCATGACGAAGCAATATAGTCGTTGGGGACAATATAACCGTTAGATCAATGCTCCAAATGGGTAGAAAGACATTTATGGACAGATAGCTCGCCATCCAACCGTTGGGACCATGCCATAACAGACATAATAGAGTTAATGAAGGCTTCATACTCGTACAACAGATGAAAAGCGAGCCAAGCAAATGGAAAGTAGACCGAGCACAGGGATGATCTAGCGAATGCCAAATTGATACTGAGTATATTACCCACCTATATTCCACCTCTGAGCGGCGCAGTAAATCGAGATAGTGTGCCCTGATATTTTGAATACACCTTGGTTATGATGTACCTCCTGAAGGGGATAGGCACAGTTCGAGCAGACCAAGATAAGATTGCAGCATTGAAGTTTAGCGACTTCAACCTTGGAGATTGCAAAGTCTATAACATGCTCTCTCCACATAAGTACCTGACTAGAACTAAGGGGAAGAATTCGAAGATAATCCCCCAGTCGTGGACTATGAACCTCGCACAACCCACCCTGCTAAATGTCATGAAGATTCCCCACTTCGAAAGACACCAGGAGGTGAATGCGTGTGTCAAGCTATTGCTGTATTATTACCATGGCAGTTATTTGTGGCTAAATTTCCATATAATAGTTGATCTGACGATGATCAATCAGATCACGAGCTTGAGTATGCAAGGACCTAATCCACAAGATTTTTACCCCAAAAAAGCCATGGATTGTGCTCTAGCACAGAGGATCAAGGACACTTATGGTGATGTCGATAAGGGCATGCGAGGCTACAAGGTAGATTCTATCTAGAGTGGCGCAGTGTGCCTTACCTGCCAATTGATTGCAGGGAAGTTAGTACGAAAGAACCAACCTACCCAAGTCACTGGTTTTGTAGTCGATCTTGCAGGGACGTGCGCAAAAGGCCTTCAGATGAACTGGGCGAAGTACCTGGTGAACTAGTTGGAACTCAACTGTAGAGAAGCATAGGATCAAGGATATGAATTTCATTTCAGCTGGCTCTTGATCCTTATATATTTTATTGCCTGGGAGATGCTGGAAGGTACGACCTTCCAGGACATCGAGCCTTTTGAACTACT
Source organism: Picea engelmannii (assembly GCA_009831015.1). NCBI lineage: Eukaryota > Viridiplantae > Streptophyta > Pinopsida > Pinales > Pinaceae > Picea > Picea engelmannii. The sequence goes on along the minus strand of ML819865.1, from coordinate 18,175 downwards.
GACCGCGAAGTTTAGTACACTGTGGTACTCAAGCGATATGAATAAATAGTGGTAGTCAAATGATGTTTTTCATACCTACTCTTAGTCCCTAAAGTTGCACTTGACTGTGAGAGGGTAAGCTAGGGCATCATTCGTTTATTGCAAAGTATTTTCAAGGTTTTATGATTTGGTTTATTGTAAAATGGTTGAAAACTGGGTCGAGATTACAACATGACATGAAAATCAAGAATAAAACATAGTATATCCCACTGACTGAATACTAGGTAGATACATAGATGGATTAAACAAATTTAAGAAAAAGGAAAGTGAAGTCTTCAATATGTCAACTTCACAAGAGTTTTTTATCTCAATATATTATAAAGAAACAAAGGAATCAACTTGACCTTATTACTTGAAAATTTGTCTCTACAACAAAATCTTCACTGTATAAATTAACATTCAAGAAACCAAACGCTTTGCAATCTGAATAATAAATTCAAGCATGAAGAATGAAATAACAGAGTAGAAAAAATAAGGTCTAACCATCCATATGCCTTTTCTATTGAGTGTCAATTGAACATAAATGTCTTTTACAATAAGCTCCAAAAAATGTTTCACTGGATCTCCAAATTTTCGACCTTCACATGGTCTGTCTTCTATCTATTTAAACTATCTATAAAACTTCCAGATCCTATTATCTAGAACAAATTTAAATGACTAGAATAAAAAAGTATCCAACTCCTAAAGTAATTCACTTAAAATGATCTTCTACCCCCAAAAATAGTCCACAGCTCAACAACTTGATATAACAAACATTGCCAGCATTACATTTGCCTCTACAAAATAGGGATTTTGTTTGACTCTGTTAAACAAATCAGAGTCTTAGCATCTCCCTGATCAAAATGAATAATCTTTACCATATCTCCTGGAGAACCTTTAAACAAAATTGTAACAAATCTTCATGTTACCTTTAGGATAAAATCACAGCAGTGGCTTTGGCGTTTTTCTGCTTGAGCTTCGTGGTTAATGTTGAGTGCAATCTATGTC
>ML819864.1:53039-78380 GCA_009831015.1 Picea engelmannii | reverse complement strand
ATTTTGGGGGTTGGCTAGGCCAAGCTTAGTCTAAGGTGTAGGCAACAATAAAAATTAAATCCTTGAAAGATAAAAACTAAACTAAGCAAATTACATACAATGACACAAGGTGGAGGCAAGCCTTCCTATTTTGTGCCAAAGAGGGTTGAAATAAAATGAAGTACAATGCTGAAATAAAGCTAGGCACAACAAGTGGGGCAAACAATAAATGGAATATTGTAGAAATTAAAAGACTAACCTATCCTTACGGTTTTGAGGGTTGGCTAAGACAAGCTCACACCAAGATGCAGGCACAAACTAAATGATAAATTGCAGAAAATTATAAACAAAAAATGCAAGCCTCTTAGGGACTCCCTTGGGCTTGCTTACAATGCTAGAAAATGAAAAGGAAGATATGGGTATTGTTACCCAACAATATGAGGCTCTCCTTGAGTGTTTGATCGCCTAATTTGGGCATCACTTTCCCTTGTACTGGAGAGAATCTGCAAAAAACAACAAGCAAATACTTGCTGGAAATGCTGCAAAACACAAAACAAATGAAAGATAATTTATGTTTTTACATAGAAATTTTCTTCATACAAATTTCAGCAATATTGAATGTTTAAGTGACCTATTCTAAGTGTTATAAAACCCAAATTTCTGAAATGAAATGAACAAAATATAAATATAGAAACTAAGTAGGCTCAAGATGGGTTATGAAGGCAAGCTTCCAACTCAAAGCAAGCCTTGCAAACCCTTGAGATAACCTGCAAACTTGTGAAACAATCTACAATATGAGAGCAAAAGGTGAATAAGTAACATACATAAAACAAACTAATTTTCAAATCTACTACTCTACTCGCTTAGATTCACAACAACACTATTGGAAATCTACCCAAGAAAACTAATTTGCTTGGGAAATCTATTCTCTATATCCTAAGAATGCTTTAAAAAATACACAATATCACCTCAAATTCACAAGTGCACCAAGAAAAATATTTGACACACCATTGGTCCACCAAAGCCTTCTATTAGCAAGTAGGAACTTGCAACAACTAGTTGCTACAAGTCCCTTTCCAAATGTGAGAGCAAGAAAGTGGATGAGAGCAAGATGGGAGAGATGAAAAGAGTGAAGAGTAAAATGTGTAGCATAATAGTAGCAACAGAATTGGTGAGGAAATGAGGGAGAGAGGGCCTTCATTTATACTTGGAGAGGCAAGTTTACCCCTCTTGGATGCAAGACAAGTGTCAACACCCAAGAAATAGTGATCATCTCAAGGAGGGCACACTTTTAGGGTTTTGGAGAGGTGAGGGGGGATGAGGGATGAGTGAGGGGGATGGGTAATCCCATTTTATACCACCCAACACTAAGGTTAGGGGATAGTAATGGCACAATTGGGGTTAGGGGGCTCATCCCACTTTAATTTTCAAGTTGGGACATTGACTTCCTCAATGGGGGCACAACTTTCCTTGGGGAGCAAGTGAAAAGAAGTGAGGGTAATAGTATGGGGGTATAAAAGGTTAGGAAAGGGGTTAGGATAGGATAGGATAGGATAAGTTTTAGGAATAATATCCCACCTTTAATCTAACCATTTAGCTCAATTTTACAAAAAATGACTTTTTGACTATGTCATGACTATCAATTAAATTGTTGTCTTTGACTGACTAAGACTCCTCATGGACAAACACCTAGAAAAAATTGTCCATTTGATATGAAACTTGGTACAAGGGTGTATGGGGTCTCATTACATTTCTTTTGAGCACAAATACCTCTAGAAAAAATCCCAAGGACCCAGTTTTTACATTTTTCATCAAATTTTAATTAAAATTACCCAACTTAGGCAATTTTAATAAATTAAAAAAAACCTATCTAGACTCGACAAAATTCTTCAAAACTTTGAGAGATGTATTACATGGTCATTTACAACATTCCTAGACACTAGCTACCAGAGGATGAAACCATTAGAACTCCTTTCACCACTTTGGAGGAATTATTGTGGGAGTGAAAAACTCCAGGGAAATTAATAAGGTTGGTTAGGAAAAATTAATAACCCGAGGGAAAAAATAACTCATTGAAAGGGACTCCTCTAATTATCAATTATTAAGGTAAATGAACTAAATATGATCCATGCAGACCTATTAATTTACTATCCCACGTAGGGGAGCGGAAATTCCATTACAAAAAGATGTGCTGAAGGCCAAAATTGCCTTGTAGAACCATTAAGTCTTTGACTTGGTAGCATATGATGATGCATATTTTCATGGTACATGGATTTGACCCCCTAGTTGAATAGGTGGTCAACAAGGCCCTTTTTAGTTGGCTTACATAACATACAACACTATCTGGTCACTGATGAGGGGTAGCACCCCGAAACAGGCATGAGTTCTGTGATGTATTATTCAAAAAGGGGTGTTGCACTGGGTGGATATAAAAGACATAACTTAAAATTATTTATTAGGCCCTTTTATGTTCGCATACAAAATGCACAACATTTTTTGTCTGTTGATGAGGGGCATTGTCTTAAAACAGGTGTGATTTATGCTATGTATTATTCAAAAAGGGGTCTTGCAGTGGGTGGCTACAACAAATATAACTTGAGATGATTTCTTAGGCCCTTTGCAGTTGGCATACAGAACATACATCAGTGTTTTTCCACTAATGAGGGGTAGAACCCCCAAAATGGCGTGAGTTCTACGATGTATTATTCAAAAAGGGGTCCTACACTAGGTGGCTACAACAGTCGTAACTTAAGATGATTTCTTAGGCCCTTTGTAGTTGGCATACATAACGTACAACATTGTATGCACACTGATGAGGGATAACGCTATGAAACAAGCATGAGTTTTGTGATGTATTATTAAAAAATGGCTCCTGCACTGGGTGGCTACAATATTTTTAACTTAAGATGATTTCTTATACCCTTTGTTGTTGGCATAAATGAGTTGTCGATATCAATGTATTTATTGTAGAGATCAACAAGTCTCATATTTGACGATTGGTCCTAATTATGAATCTTGATCCAAATTCGAAACATCGATGATAAAATGACTTTAACTGTGGAATATACATAAAATGAATTTGAAACTCCTCAGCATAGAAATTTGAAAACAATGATCACTTCCCTATATGGAGGGGAAACCTAGAACAATTTCCATTTAGTGTAAAGACCAAGGATTAAAATTAATAAAAGAGTTTTTGATCTCGATATTTTTAATGTAGAGATCATCAAATCTCATATTTGACGATTGGTCCTGATAATGAATCCCGATGCATATTCAAAATGTCGATGAAAAATAGCTTTAACTATGGAATATATGGAAAGTGAATGTAAAAATCCTCACCATAGAAATTTGAAAATGATGATCACTTCCCTGTATGAAGGGAAAACATGGAACATTTTTTGGTTAATTGAAATACTAAGGATTAAAATTAATAAAAGAGTTGTTGATATCGATGTGTTTATTGCTGAGATCAACAAATATCATCTTTGACAAATGGTCTTGATGATTAATCTTGCTTTGGATTCTAAACGACAATGAAAAAATGGCCTTAACTTTGGAATTTCTAGAAAATGAATCTGAAACTCCTCACCAAATAAATTTGAAAAAATTGATCACTTCCCTGTATAGAGGGTAAACCTGGAACAATTTTCGTTTAATGGAAAGAATAAGGATTAAAATTAATAAAAGAGTTGTTGATGTCGATGTATTTATTGTACAAATCAACAACTCTCATCTTTGACAATTGGTACCAAAGATGAATCCTAATCCAAATTTGAGCCGTCGATGAAAAATGGTTTTAAATATGGAATATCCAGAAGATGAATCTGAAACTCCTCACCACAGAAATTTTAAAACAATGATCGATTCCATGTACAGAGGGGAAACCTAGAACAGTTTCCATTTAATTGAATGACTAAGGATTATAATTAATAAAAGATTTATTGATATCGATGTATTTATTGTAGAGATCAACAACTCTCATCTTTGACGTTTGGTCTTGATGATGAATCGTGATCTAAGTTTGAAACGTCGATGACAAAATGGATTTAACTATGGAATATCCGGAAAATGAATGAAAATCCTCACCATATAAATTTGAATATAGTGATCACTTCCCTCTATGGAGGGGGAATATGGAACAATTTCTGTTTAATGGAAAGACTAAAGATTAAAATTAATAATAGAGTTGTTGGTCTTGATTTTTAAAAAATATGCAGGGACAATGGTGTAATTCTGATTTTTGCTTCTATTAACCACCATTTACGAAGTAGATGGAATCATAAATAATTTGACAAGCTAAGTCATGCCCTAATCTATGGAGAAATAAGGAAAACATGTGCACTATTGGGATCTCTATCATGTATGGATTCAAAAATGCACTTGAAGCTTGCGTACATAATATGAGTAGACCTTTGGATAGTTTTAGATGCTAGTTCCATGCTAAAAGATGAGAGAGAGGGATGTAGGACAAGAGAATGTAAAGACATGAAATTCGATAATATTGCAAGTAAAAAACAAAAATAATGTTGCAGAAAACGATGCCAGGAAAGTAGTGAAATTGTCCAACCATGAATTGTATAATGAATAAATGAGCATTTTAAAGAATGGACTGGGTTTTTCTGTTCTTTGAGAATGATCCCGATAGAGAGAATAGTTTGTAGTGTAGAAGAAAACATCAAAAATATCAATCATGAATACAATGATTCCATTAGACATGATTGTGCCTTGGTTATCAAAATGCTAAACCACCAAAAATTAATATAAGAAAAAAGGATCATGAATCCCTCATGAACCTCAGAAGCAACAAAAGCATTAAGATTCTAAAGGCTGAAAAAGGTGGGGCCAAAATTGTCATGAACATAATGGATTACAACACCAAAATGAAGGAGCATCTCGCCACCATTGGAAGTTACAAGAAGCTAAGTAGCAACCCTAGGATGAAGAAACAACTTACTCCAAGCTACCTAATCACCCCTAGAATTAATGGTCTACCTAATATCCACAAGGAAGGAGTTCCTCTCAGACAGATTTTCAACACAATCAGTCCCGCAACCTATGAAGTTTCTAAGTATGTGTCAAATCTCTTAGGATGTAGTATCCCCAATAGTGCTAAGATGGGATATTATGTTCTTTTGTGTAATTATGTTGTTTCTGGTTGTGTGCCTTTGTCAAATAGTTTATCTTACATATTTTTCCATGTTATTACTTGGTTGATATATTTCTCCAAACACTTTGCATTAATTCTACCAAAAGACATTTCGTCAAACAAATTGTAAGTAGAAGAGAAACATGTACATGTGAAATAGAAGAGAATCATGTATTATTTTATTATGAATGAATATCTTAACACACCAATCTAATGGATGATATGTCAACTACAATACATCAACTAACACACACAATATGCCAACCAAAACCTGAAATAGTTCCACATCCTCCTCAATAGATGAAGCGACCTCCTCCTCAACTGCAAAAAGGCTAGTGTTTAGACTCAAATGATGTTTTCTTTCTTCTTTAGGGGATGTCCAAGCCTCATGATACACTTTCCCATAAAATTGATCCTCCTCACAAACCTCACGGCTCCTCAAATCCCCATGGCCCTGTAGAAGATCCACACGGCTCCCTCTAGAGACCCTCATGACCCCCTATGAAACCCCACAACTCTGCAAGAGAGTATATCAACCGTCAATGTGACCCCAAAATGTCTCCCAAGATGCCAATGAGTCCCTCATTGGCTCCTCTAATCCTCCTAGCACCACGACCCTGCAAAAAGAGATGAATCGACCTCCAAGAGATTCCCATGAACCTCTCCAAGCAATTTGCTACCCCCCCCAAACTGAAGTCAAACCACAAGATGAAGCTCCAATGAAGATATTGAGTGGATCCTCCTCGTCTAGCTAGGGTGGATATTGCACCACCGAAACCAAACCACAATGGAGAGGTTTTTCCAAACCCAAATGAAAACCTTGTCTCACAAGAGCACTCCAAAAAAGAGATCAAATCCAAAACATAATCAGAGAGTGAAGTGCTACCCCTCCTTTTATTCTTCTTGATGCCCCTTCTAGAACTTTCCCCTTTGACTTAATCCACATGACCCTTATTCCCTCTTTGTATTTCAATTAAATATTAAAATTCACTTTTACTAATGCTTAAGTAACTATTAATCTAAAATTTACTTTATGACCCTTTTTAACCCCTTTTTTTTATGTTGAAAAGTGATTAATTGGATTTTAAGACATTTATGGATGTTGGAAGTCATTTTCTCATCATCCCAACCTTTAGAAATTTTTGTCCTGATTCCAAAGAGCTATTACACTAAAGTGTCCCCTCAAATAATATGATCCAAATCACACCTTTAGTGCATTTAATTAGATTATGCTCAATAATACCCTTAAATTACTAGAATTGTCAGAATGCCACGAAACCAAGAACAAACTATGTGGAAGTGATCCCGATGATGAAATATGGTAAATGGATGAGGTGGGTCTCATATAACTCCTCCAAATCCTCTGATCCTACCGATAACATAAACTCAGCCTTTTTTCTAGGCTAACACAAGCCTTAGAAGTCAACTCCAATTGCAAAATAGGGGAACCCAAAAATTGGGACATTACAGTTCTCCCTTCCCAAAGATTTCTTTTCCTCAAGCAATGCCATTACAACCTGATGCTCCACATACTGAAGCAAAGTAAAAATAAAAATGGCACCAGGGTCCCAAACCAAATTGTAAGATGTCAATCATCCTCCGCTCAATGCGTGATCCGACAAGGTACTAACATAATAATCCTTTTGAATGTTGTTGATAAGTAGAGAAACTCAATACTACAACAACTCGATCAACCACTCAAAGAACTTCTCTACTAGGGACCCAATATCATGAAATAAAAAATGGCTCTCGCCTCTATGTCATCTGTTGAACTATCTACTATTGAAATCCCAAGGTCCCAAGATAATCTCATAAATGAACCACCATGCTGGCGTTGTGCCACTTTGATCATAATCTCTGATTTTCATGCCCATTCTACATCCTCCTCTCCTGAAAATCCAAGTTGAAATACATGTAAGGGTTGAACCTACTACCATGAATATTAGTTTGTGTAGGCATCCAAGTGAAGTCACGACCTACAAATACACTTCCATACTCGATCTCGAATATCAAAAAATGATGTTTGTCCCGATCACTGGAAATTACTTCGAGATTCTCATGGACTCTAAACACCTCTCCACTAGAAAACTCAATCACCTTTGCTACCCCATACTCTGAATAAATCTTCTGGGAGTGCATGAAATGGTCAATAGTTGCATACATACTATCTTCCCACTATACCCTTGGTAAACATGTGATGCAATATGTCAACATGCTCTCCCACTCTCGCCCAAAAATGGCCAAAGACTGCATCAATCCTTTAGGATGAGTGTGCCCTAGCCTACTATGATGACAAGTCATACACTCCCACATATCTCCCCATACATCGTCCGTGAATCCCCTCTATGAAAATGTATCTTGGGATTTCTTGGATGATGTGAAACACTCTTTTCTCATAGTACTAATATGCAAGGTGCTAATACAAAAATCCACCCGAATGCCCCTGGTAGGCCAGTAAATCATGATCTATGTAAACTCAATCAACTCCTCAGAATAATAATCCTCCAAGCAACCAATCCTAAGTAGCCCAGGAGTAAACTTAGGAAACACTGCAGTCCCTAGGTACTCGCTATCATGAATCATACTCAGTCGAGGCATCTCAGTGAATTCATAACCTTCCAATCCATGACTATACTCATTCCTAGGTATTGCGAGGGAAAAAATATCTCTCCAAATGGGAAAGAACTCCAAAAATCCTCTCACAACATCCCCATAATGATATAGACCAATCACTTCCTAAATTTTGTCAGTCACAATCCTCATTTGAAGCAATCCCTTATTTGGATGAATGTCAGGATACCACCACCAAATTGGAAGGTCAACACTCCCGATGACTTATATTGAACCCTCAATGAACTAATCCAATAGATCCTGGATCTCCTCCTGTGCACTCATCCCCCAATCCAAATGAAAGAACTCTATCATGGCCATAATCTCACCTATCTCACCAAAGTGTCTCATATGAACCTCCCATGTCCTGTTGCATATAATGAGGGTATCAAATAAAAACAATGTATGCCTATGCCACTACTTTCAATACTGGAAAGTGACTAGTGAGTTGGTCAACCCAAAGGGAATGACCAATAAATGATAATGAAGTATTGAAGTAGACCTATGACTATCCCTTTCCCTAGCCCTCATATGATGATATCCCAGATGAAGATCAATAATTTACGGATATGATGCTCCCTAAGGTTTACCCATCCACTCACCAATCCTAGGAAACCTCAACTCAATGGTATTCTCTATGAATCTGTCGAGAGGTATCCCTATCGAAAACACCCCATAACTCCATTGTACACTATTGTGTGCCAATGAATACCCCTGGCTACTGTTGGATATCATTGAATTGTCCTATATCATCCTATATCTTGTACGCACTACTGTATCCATCCATCTGCTGATATTTCCTGAACCCGTGCTTGTGTCTGTCATATACCTGACCACCCAATCCATGGATGCATATACTTCCTTCCAGGCTAGTCCATAAGGAGTGTGCTCAAGTATATCCTTCATAGCTAATATTTGAGCCTTTAGTGGACTCTCCAAGAGAAATGGCTCGTGATCACCCCAATGCAAAACATGAGCATAGTCAAATCCCTCTACATCATATCTCTCCTCAAGCACCTGCAACTCTGAATGATCCTCGTGCAGGATTGTCACAAGAAGCTCCTCCCTTGAATAATGAGTGCCACTCATGACCTCATGTGTCACGAATTCCAAATATGATGGAGTCTCTGTTGTAAGTGATGAAGATTGTTCCAAACTAAACTAGTAACAAATCTCGTCAATCTACCTTTCCTTATCTTTAGTGAACCTGAGAGCAAGGTCCTTATCCATGAAAAACTGCAAGTAATATGATTTCATTTTCTCCAATGCTTCTTTGATTATGTTCAATTGAGCACTAGTGACTACACATGCAACTCCTTTTTACCTCTCCTCCATCTAGGTTTTCCACATAATATCTTTAATAAACTTATGAGCACCATCTGCCCTCGTCAAAGCTTGTACAATTTGCTCCTTTGTGACCAACACTCGGTCCTCCAAATCATGCAATATTGTTTCATCAACATGGTGTGGGATGTCATACAAGGAACTAATTGATTCACTAGATGATATCATGCAATGATGAGACTCTTGTGGATTATCATCCTCATTCAATATTTTGTTAGCCCCTTCTTTGCCATCCTCCACGCATGGCTCTTAAGAAGACATAACAATATCCCATGGAAAATTTTCAAACACCCACCCTTTATTATATTGAGGTACAGTCACGCCCTCATCATCATAGGCATCATAAATGGGATATGGTGATGAATTGTCATAATGCGTAGGTGTTATCATGCTTGAACCACCCTCATCATAAGCATCACACACAGGGAAAGATGTTGGATCCTCAACATCAGTTGATTGGAACATTTCCTCATAATCATCATAAGTAGGACAAGATGTTGCATCCTCATCTTTTTTTATTTGAAAACTTCATCATAGGTATACCCATCCAACACACTAGTGTCATCAGCCTCATCAGTTAGATCTAATGGTGTATCACAAGTTTTTTTTTGGTCTTCCTCTATGCACACATCCTCAACATGGCTAGATGCATGGTCCTCCAGCTGTCCTTTGTGATCATCTCTCTTCAATTTTTGTCCTATTCCTTTAAAGGAATCATCGTCCAAATCCTTGGGCCAACTTCCATACTTGATGGTGCAATAGTCTTGTAAGGACATATCTACACAGATCTCCTCACCCAACGCTAAATACTCCTAGTAGTAAGGGATGCATTTAATATTTCTAGCTCCTTCTTGGTTTGTTGAATGTGATGCGAAATTTCAGCCATGACCTCCCTCTTTGTCTCCATATTTTCTTACCCTTGTATGTACACAATCTGATTTTTCTCCCACAATTCTTTAGTTTGTGGTTTAAGAATTTTGACAAAAGGTTGGTGTGTAGGTTGATTGTCCAGCCCATTGTTTATTTTCTTAATTGTTTCCTCTTGCATAATGTCAATGCACCCACAAGTTCTATATCTAGGAATCTTTATTACATTGAATTTGTATTAGAAAATGTATGAAATAACAATCTTTTCATCTCATCAGTAAGAAAATGCTAAATGATACCATATATGAAATTTACATACACAGTTATAAATATGCTTGTAGGTGGAAACAATATCAGCAGTTGTAGGTTTTCCCAACAACAACTCGTGGGTGGATATTTTTACCTATTAAAATGTTCACAATACATGGAAGTGTTTGGATCTTTATCCACTACTACATCCCACAAAAACAAGTATTATAGGCCCCTTTCTAGCAACAATACTAGGTCTCCTCAATACCAACTCAGTCTACAACAACAACAAGTTATTAGGTCTATCTTGTATATCAATTTCCTTCCAAGAGGGATTTGGCCTTCAACAAAAATAACAACCAACTAAATAACTCAGATTCTTCCTAAGAAACCATTGCTGAAATTTAAGTGTTGGTCACTTAATGTGTTATGGTAAATTTCCCCCTGTGGACAGGTGAAACCCCCCTATGGACCAAGACACCTCTTTTATCCAAAGACAGAAGAAAAATAATGGTAACTACTTTCCCTCTAGACCTATTTCTACAATTAGATAATAATAAAGAGATGAATGACTTACCTTTTTATGTCGATTGTCCCCGCTTCTCTAGCCTTTGACCTTGTTGACCAAGCTCCTAGGTGCAAGCAAATACCTGCAAATAAAAAAAGAGAAAACTCCTTCCTCTACACTATATTCTTAAGTGAAAATAGATCTATCTATGATGAATTTCACAACAATAGAAATGCATGTATGCAGTGATAAAAAACATGAAGGGAATATGCCAAGTTATGTGTTAATAGAAAGCCAACAAAATGGAAGCACTTACAATCTCAAGTTTGACATTGGAGAAACTCCTCTAATCTCTCCTTTCCAACCCCTTAGTTCTCACACAATCATAAGTATAATTCTCTCCTTTAGTCCCCCTTCTGTCCACCCAAGAATGGAATTTATTGTATATGATTTTAAGGCACAACCACCATAGGGTATTTTGGGAATATGGTTGAGGATATGGCTCATGAGATTGGGATTTAGTGCCTAGGATGGAGGAAAGGGATATGAATCAAATCCTTGACCCCAAATCAACTCAATCTTCCTGGATTTTTACCAACAAATAAGGTGTCTTAGTTGCAACCACTTCATCTCTCCCTTAGAATTGAGCAAGGAGCGATATTGTCTCTCTCCTAACATTGAGAAAGGAGTGATAATAAAGGTTCATCACCCTTTGTATATGGGAAGGGGGGTGATGATACTCCAAAAATGTCAATAATCTAAGGTAAAAGATGGTATTTCGGCCTTCAAATTTTATATTTCTCTTCCAACTTGTCTAGGGATCATGTCATACACTCCTTCCTGGTCATGAATTTGTGACACTTAATAAAGTGCATGTGACACTTAGTAACATGCATACAACACTTGATACAGTGCATGTGACACTCAGTAAGGTGCATACGATACTTTATAAGGTGCATATGACACTTACAACACTTAAGTGCAACATTTGATAGTGCGACATTTAGGTGTGTAACAGATACCACCTAAAGTGTGAGGTGAGAGGAGAAACTAATGGTTGAAAACATTTAGAAAAATATGAATACAAGGGTGTTGGAGTACGAGAGTCAGGCAGAAGGTGCAAAAAAAAATCAATCTATATATATGTATCATCCCCAAGGTAGTCATCCCCATGCTTAAAATAAATTCGCTCAAAGCATGGTCACTGACCAATACACTGAGGATCCATGAAAGCATTGGCTAAGGATATGGCGACCTAAGATATAATGTGGATCCATATCTCCATGACTCAATTCAGTTGTAGCCACAAAATAATACACAGTGGAGCTACGATATGACAAAAACATAGCCATGGATCAATACAAAGTGGATCTATGTGACAACATATATGTCAATAAGATCACTAGCATGATTACCATATTGGAATATTCTAAGTACCCAAATAGTTTCCATGGAAACCTGGGTGCCTGAGGAGTTCCCAGGGTCTTCGTCTCAATCCTGAAATGGTACAAATATATCCATGTGAATAGATGTCCTAATGTCGAACATGGTAGAAAACAATTGATTATCAATCATTGATGTATATCATTAACAAGTGCGAGGGAAATCACCAATGATGACAAGGACTCCCAAGGTACCCTAGTACATTCCAATGAATGTGAATAAATGAACTAAATTCAAACATTCATGGAATCATTCGATCATATATAAATTATATAAACCTATTGTTGAAGGTGAGGAGACCTACCATTGGGGCATGCAGGTTCCAAAGTGTAACACACCCGATCCCTAAGTACCCTTTTAAGGGACCGGGCATAAATTTTTTTCTTTCCTGAATCATCTCGAATCCTCTTATGCTAGTCATGAGATTCCTAACAACTGAAAATCCATCCACTATTAAATCCAATGGTGAAACTTCATCCTCGTTTAACACATAGGATTGATGGGTTTCGACGTTTGGCACTTCGGTGTTGAACTCCCAATTATCTACACGCATATCCTCCAGAGTCCCGAATCCCTAGAATCCTGCCACATGGATTTGGCCTTCAACCCTTTCGAATTATATAATATACTACATACAAGTCTCCAGAGTTCTGAAACCTTGAACTCTTGAAGGGTCCACACTAACATGTGGCAGTGCATTAAATGAAGAGACAAGGATAGGTAGGTCCGAGTCTTTGACTGGTTAATCCCAACATTCCAACCTCCCAACTTTCTCGAAGTCCTGAAATACTAGAGTCCTAGGTACTCCACCAGCTTTTGGCTAAGAGAGCATGCACCAAGGGGATGACATGCGGAAAAGGGAAGAGATGACACGTGGCCCCATCAATGGGTGACATGTGTAACATTATAATGGGTATATAATAGCTGTAAAAAGAACGATTCAAGGTGACACGTGGCATGTCGAATATGGGTCCACATCACCCTTGGTGATGTCATCGTGCCATGTCACTCTAGACTAATAGCCTCCGGGAGTCTCTATCTTATCCTTCCTATGAATTTTCCCAGAGCTACGAAGTCCGAACTCCCACCAGCAACCTCCCAATACCCGTTATATCCCACGGTTGAGATGGGTCCACGTAGATCCCTAGATATACGGCCTCCCTTTCTTCGTAAATTTGGTGTTCGAGGGTTCCTCTATGTGATTTCCTTTTACTCTCAGAGTGGTCAGTGCTGAGATGACCATGACCTAGATCCAATGGTTAGGAGGAATCCCAAAGAATCCTCGGATCGAAGGTTCATGTTACTTTGCGAGTTTGATGTTGGAGGGTTCTACCCACTTATCACTCCCTTTCTCCCGTAGTGGTCAAAGCCAGATTGACCACTACTTAGATCCAATGGCTAGGAAAGATCCTGAATCATCCTCCGATCTACAACTCTCGTCACTTCACGAGTTTGGCGTTCGGAGGTTCTACCCACTTAACACTCCCTTTCTCCTAAAGTGGTCAACATCAAACTAACCGTGGCATAGATCCAATGGTCAGGGAATATCCGAATGTATTCAGATCTACAGTTCTCATTACTTTGCGAATGATATGTGGGTAAGGGCTTAACAAGATCCCACGATCACGGTTATGAAAACTGCTAGATTTTGGTCAACCTTGTTGGTAACCATAATAATAGGTTTCCTTCACCTGGTTTGAGAGTGGTAAAGCCATAACATCCTGGAGCTCTGAAATCCTAGAGCTCCAAAGCCAATATGGCTTAGTTCCTTTCGGACCTAGCGAAGGGTTCCAAGGTCCCGCTCATATGGAGCTTTATAGAGCTCCAGAGGCTACACTCATAGTTCTTAGCCAATATTTGGTTAAGGTCATGGGCATAAGCCCGTGGTCTTGTGGACAACTGGTTTGAATGGAGCACCTTCCATTCGCATAACTTAAGTTCTAAAACAAGGAAAGATATTTCTCAACCAATACATGAACCATAAACCTATTCCTATATTCATTTGAAGATCGATGTCTAATGATTCCCTTGTTGCTAAGCCGAGGAAAATAGAGACCATGAAAATACAGGGACTCATAGAAAAATAGTAAACATTCATAATGATTAATCAAACAATGTAAATTTAATCATAGACACAGACATTCAACCATAATTTTAATCCTAGTACACAGAGTATAATAATACTTATCAAGAAACACGATAGTGAAGCAACTGCTGAGAGGGGTGCTTGTTTCCACCCAACCATATGCACAACAAATCCTGAACATATTTACTGCTAGCCGCCCCCCAGATATATCATGATGCCTTGAGATATAGTCTTCATTCTTGTTGAGCAATAGTTAGAGACAAAGGACACTCTCCTCCTCCCACAGGAACTTGGAAATTGGTTTTATTTTCATCAAGCAAGGGGGCCTGGAATGAGTTCTTCCTTAGTCACTCATCTTCCTGCATCCTAATTTATTATCTTGGATTAAAAACGTTGCCAGAAAATTCTTACACCCAGAGAAAGCTTTTTTTTCAGTTCTCCTCAGAACCCATAGAGCTACACTTGCTCTCTCTTTCAGGAAGAATGGTCTCTCGACTCATCTCCTTCGCAATCATCTCTTCCCACAAATTTACTTCTTTTCTTTCCTTCCTCAGAAATATTTTGTGGGTCTGAATCCCCAGTTCGTGGTTAGGTCAAGAAGTATTTCAGATGGGTACTATGTCCCATCTTCTCATTAACTCTTGAGGAGGGATTCCCAACTACCAACCCAACATGTAATTTATTTTTGGGTCAGAGGATTGTTTTGGTTCTAAGTAATTAAATCCTATAAGGTACTCGTCTGGTGGGGGTCATCTCAACCATTGTTGGTTCCCCTCACCATCTCTCTCATAACATCATGATCTATCTTGGTAAATCCCCTTCAACAATTGTGCAACACTTTCCATTTTATTTAATAACAGAAAAAACATATATATCTACATTACCTTTCATATTAAAAAGGTTCATTAGTTCCAATGTCCACACATATTCAATCTTCCCATAGTCTATAGGAAAGTTATAGTTACATTTACAAGCTGGGGGAAAGATGAGTATTACACAAGGTACTAACTGGTTTCTAAGTCTAATTCTTGGACAATGTGTTGAAGTCAACAGGAATAGACTGATTGAAGGAGGGCCATGATGTTTCCCCCATCATTGATATGAAATTGACACATGAAAGTGATGCAAGAAAATGGATTAAATGGGCATGAACTTACACGAGGATGAAAGTTGGTAATACTGCAGAGTGGTTGGTTTGAAGTGAACCTTCCCTTGAACATTGTGAGGCACACAAAATGACTTGGAAACATTGAATTGACTAAGAGATAGACCAAAACATAATGCAACGATCACCAGGGAACTCTTCAGGTGAGCCGAAGGAGTATAAATACTCATAGGATTGGTATGACTCAGAGACAAGCAAATTACCCAACTATAAGACAAGATGCAAACAAGTTCCATATTCAAAGGAAACAACAAACAACTGCCATAAAGCTTACCATAAAATTGACCCACTTCCTTCAATTTCCCCCCCACCATGAATGGTGAGTACCTCTTTGTTTTTTTGTGAGGTTAGGAGGATAACGAATGCTCGGTATAGCTCATCTTCGATGAGATCCTTATCACTTGTTTAACAAACCTAAAAAAGGAGGGGTTCGGTCTCGTATGGGTCCTTCAATGCATAATTTTATGATCCCAAACAAGGAAAGATCGGTGGTATTTTCATGTTTAGAGAGTCTGAAAAGATCTTAAAGAGGACTCCAAGGGTGTTCTTTTTCATAAATTTAGTCTCCCAAGCCTGAAAAAGTGTAAAACAATACAAAGGGGAACTTTTCTAGTCAAGGTTGACCAAAGTATTCATTTTTTGTAATTAATCCATCCAGTCCAAAAAAGGGTTAAAATTACACCGAATAGACGCCCTTTCAAGTCCTTTTAACAAGTGTGAAAGGAAACAAGCTTGCTCATCAATATTTTCATGTTTAGAGAGTTTGAAAAGAGCTTAAAGGAGACTCTAAAGAGTTCATTTTTCATATAGTTTTTACGAGCTCGAAAAAGTGATAAAAGTATACTTGGTAACTTGTTCCCATGTGTTTATGAGTACAAGAAATAATAAAGACTAATATCATGGTTATTTATTTCATTTTTTAACTAGCTTGCAACAAAGAATGAAACTGTGCTCAGAGCGTCTACCTCATTTTTAAATGATCTTGAAACTGAGAATGAACTATGCTCGGTGTTGGTTTCATTTTTACATGAGATTGAAATAGAGACTGAAAATGTGCTCGAGATTGGTTTCATTTTTACATGAGCTTGAAACATTATATTAAAACTGTGCTTGGGGTAGGTTTCATTTTTACACAAGCTTGAAACTAGAAAATAAATTGTGCCCGAGGTAGGTTTTATTTTTACACAAGATTGAATTAGAGAAAATTTTTGCTTGGAATTGGTTTCATTTGTACATGATATTGCAACTAGAAAATAAACTATGCTCGGGGTTGGCTTCATTTTTAAATAACCTTGAAATCAAGAATGAAACTTTGCTCGGGCGATACCCATTAGAATTATTTCTTCTCAACATGATGTCTAGAGGTTGGTACTTTTCCTCGAGCATGATCGACAAAAGATAGCAACTTAACTCCAACATGATGTCCAGAGGCTGCAGACATGCCCCCTAAGATTTATTTTGTCCACTGAATATTCTTATGCACCTGATTAGACCCCTAGATAATAATATGAATAGGTTCACCAGAGAGGGAGAAAGAAAGACAATAAAACTAACATAGGCAAAGGAAATGAAGGTTCAAGTACTAGATATAGTAGAAGAGTTGACTCAATTAGAGGGGGGTCCATTTCATTTTTTAACGAGCTTGACACAGAAAATGAACTATGCTCATGGGTATATGTTTCATTTTTTAACAATCTTGACACATAAATGGAACTATGCTCATTAACCTTAACCATGGATTCCAAGAGTTCTTCATTAGACAAAAGAATAATGCTTTGAAAGGAATACATGTCAAGAGACTCACTTTGACCAACATGAGGGAGAACACTCTCCAATGTCCCTTGCAAGGGATTTACCATGCCAATTGATGGATATTAATCCAAAGAATATGAGCATACAACGAGAGGATCCTTCTCATTAGCAGTTGAAGGCATGGGACATGATGCCACATAATTAACCTATGGTAGGGGGGATACCACTTGCATATAAGGAACATTTAGGGGAGTCAGATGTTCAATAGTTAGATCAGGACCAACAAATGAAAGCTAGTCAATGGTCACAATGTTTCCATTATGAGGGAAATTAATCACTTGAAAGAGTGTGGACACAACATCTTTCATAGCGTAAACATAGTCGCTCCTAAGGAGAAAATTAAAGTCCAAGGGGCCTTAGACTATGATAAAATCAATACAAACAATTTTTCCTCCAAAGGTGATGGGCAACTGAGGAAGGATCCCTAAAGGTTCGCTAGATATTCTATTAAAATCCCACAAATGATGGGTCACCGACACAAGTTGAGGGGAACCAATAGCTCGCCAAGCGGTTGAGGATAATATACTAATGGAAGAGCCTTCATTAATAATAGTGTGATGCACCATGATATTATCATAAACCTATACCGTGATTTGGAAAGGAAAGTATGAATGAAGGAGAGGATCTTCCAGGCTATTCCAATCAAAGTAAATAACCTTAGTACTTGGAGGGGATTCCATCAAAACAGGTAAAATTCCCTCTTGTCTAGAGAAATTTGAAGTGACAAGAAGAACCTAAGAGGTATCCACTTCACTCTCTGAGGGGAGAGTGGGATCGACTGAGGATTGAATCGGATCAACCACTTCATAAACCAACAGTTGGTTGGGAGAGGACTCATGTAAAACAGTTGGAGGTTTTTGCTGGGAAACAACAATGTCTTCAAACAATTTTGAAGCTTCAACCATGAGAAGGAAAAGGTAAGTGTGGTGCATTTCCCCACATAACCAACAAGGAAATCTGACTTGACCCTTTTTACCCCCAAACTTATGTTCATTGGTTGATGGGTTCTCACCAACATGACCTGCAATAGTTGACGACATGGGTTGTTGAGAACCTATGTACCACACTTCCACGACCTTGGGAATACCAGGGAAATGTTTAGGAAGGTGGTCACCCTTACAAATCTTTCAAGGGAACTTTGGTTTGTGACTTATGTTGGTCGAATTTTTAACATTATCATCTGCCATGGAAATGATTGGTTGACTACGCCTTTGCTTATTTTTCTTCTTCGTGTTCTTCATTTTCTTCTCCTTCTTAGCCTCTTGGTTGCTAGCATTAACGTTTTCACCAGGTGAGGAGGAAGAAAGGGAAGAAGGAAAAGGGTCAATAGGAGGTTGATGTTCTTGTGGTGGAGAACTTGCTTGAGCAACAGTAGGGGCATTCAAGACCAAAGGAGTGGAAAAAAACCATACTAGCAACCCCACAGTGAAATCGAGAAGATTTAATGTAGCAATGTAAGGAGGACCAACATTTCCAAAAGAAGGAAAACCATAAGGTTCCCCATGAAAAGGGGTCCCTTGGTTGGTAACCTTAGGAACTATTTCCATAGACACAGATTCAACCTAGGGTTTGCTAATCAAAGAGCACAAACTACCAAATTCCCTGTAAGATAAGAGAAAACAAAAAATTCTCTTGTAACAGAGAGAAAGGAAGTAAGGATCTTTTGGATATGAGAGATGAGGACATCAACAAAGAAATGAGAGACAATTAGAAAAAACTACTCTACAATGGATTTCTAGAGGTTCAAGTACTGGACACAACCAAGTACCCTCCTAAGGAGCTAAAATCGTCTGTTATGCGTCTGTCTCAGGTACTGACAGTACCACCACTACAGTCACCTAGGAAGGTAACCTAGGAAAAGTAACTAGGGCTACAACTTCGCGCTTAGTGGTTGGGAGAAATGGTCATGGGAGAGGGCTTATTTGAATGGGAAGGGGATGTAATACAGATGTCTTATACCCGAAGCAACTCAAATAGTGGTGTCACCCTGAGGACTTTCCACTACTAAGGTTTCTTCCTTGACTCACATAACCCCACCAAGAGAGAGTGTTGGGGACCGGTCCAAGCACTCTTCTCAACTTCTCCTACCACTTGACTCTTGTGTTAAAGAAGCTTTCCCAACAAACACTTCACATTACTAATGTATTTTCACTCATTAGTGTTCCTAGTCTTGTTTCAGTGGCCTTGGAGAATTTACTCTCCACCCTAAAACCAAGGCCCTAAAACCTAGAGTTGTGATCATTTTCTAATAAAGAAAAAGTCTATTTTATTTTAGATTAGGTACCTTGTTCCTTTTATGGTTATTGTTAATCAAAAGGGTAAATGGAAGTGAACTAAATGGTGTTATCACTCTGACTCCAAAAATACTTCAAAATAAAAAATGAATGAAATGCAATATTTAGTTTCGATGAAGCCTATTATCGCACAAGTTGTGAGGGTGGGGGTGGGGGAAACATTACAAAACATGTATAATACATTTTCTCTAATATTTCCCCCATCCACACCCTCATGAGGGTGGGGGAGATATTATAAAAAATGTATTATAAATTTTCTCTAATATTTGGCGACAACTAAGAGAGAACCTACCCACTGTCACCTTAGACAGGTGTTCCTGTCACTTTATAGGTGAAGTGGTCACCTCAAGGGGGGAATATCGGTGACCCTAGGGGGGATTGAGAAGAAAAATGTGATGTATGAATGAATTCCCCTATAGGTCAGGTTTCTATATGGAAAAGGGAGCTTGTTAATGAGTCTTGAGGGTTGTTTAAGCTTTCCAAACCCTTGAGTGACCTGCAAAGAGATAATACATGTCCAAGACACAAGGAAAACCAAGTATACAATGCAATATATCAAGTGAAAAATCAAGTTAAGCTTGTTTTCCCTAATAGAAGAAACAAAAAGAGATGTATATCAGAAACAAATTATTAAAATAGGCTGCTATATAAGATGCCAAATGTCAAGATAAATGTGAGAGATAAACTAGCAAAGAACTAGCACCACTTTAGCAATAAAACTTGTGGCTTTAGCATGAAAGTATGTCTGTAAAATATCAAATCTGCAGCAAAGGGTCACAACCTTAATGGCTCTATAAAAAATATATATATATCAGAAAATTTAACCCACAAAAGTTACTCTGAATTAACCTAAAAAGTGCGTTAGGGTTAGTAGTTTGTTAGGGAGAAGTTATAGCTAGTTCCTAGGGTTAGAAGGTTAGTTTTTCTGCAGCGCTAGTGGCTGTAGGTTAGTTTTGTAACAGTATAATGTTTTAATGAGAGAAATGGGATGCCTAAATGAGTCAAGATAGCCTAACGCTCAAAGAATAATATCCAAGTGAGAGAACTTCAAGACCTTGAATTTTCACATTTATCAATGCAATATTTTGTTTATCCAATGGAATGACTAATGCATTTGATTAATGGGTTAATGGGGTCACAAGAAAGACAACTAGAGGTATTGCTTCCTTGGGGGTATAAATCCTCTTATTCCCCAAAGAAAGTATCCTAGCTAGGTTTTAGGCTAAGGGGTGTATGCCCTTATACTTCCTTAGTAAACCCTTGGAAACAATATTTCCATGATAGATTATGGTGGAGCTAGGTAGATTTGTATGCCCTTATACTCCCTAAAGTTATCAAATAACCTTGAAATTTGAACAAAAAAAATACAACAACTGTAGCCTTTACCAAATCCAAGTTGCAAGAAGATAAATTCTTAACATACCAAGAAAAAACACCATAAAGAGATAGAAATGACCTCCATAATCTAGCACATCATCATCATGTAGCCAATAACCAAAGAGAACACCATACCATAGCGCAAGAGAGAAAAAATATTGAAGTTAGCAAAAATTTCAGTCCTTAGCCTCTCATAATGGGAGAGTTATGTTATGAAAATGATTTGAGTTTGATCTATGTCCTCATTCATGTTTTTTTTTTTGTGTTTTGTCATGGGGAGGACATAAAGTCATAATTCCTATATATGTTTTATTTGTAAAGTGATTTTTTAAATAAAGTGCTTTTATAAAGTGAATGTACTTTATAACTTAAAGTGATTTTAAGTTGTGGGACCCAAAAAGTATTTAATGAGCATTTATCACTTATTTTGTAATTAATGAGGAGCATTAAATATGAGCCCTCATATTAGACTTATGATATCCATTAGATTGAGTTGGTTATGTAAGTTAGGGTTTCTTGGGAAAAGAGAAAAGTACATATACATGCTTAGGGATGTGAGAAGAACACATCGAAGAATATGAGTTGAGTTGAGAGATTGCTTGACAGAGGAAAGTGAGCATCAATAAGGGCACGATTCCCAAGAGAGCTAGGGCACAAATCCCAAGGATGCATTTTCTGTTTTGATTTGCAGCAGTGTTATTTGTTGGGACAGGCCGTACAACAACATTCGTGAGGCATGAAAATTGAGGCAAGCTTGGGCATGATTTTCGAGGAAATCCTTGAAGAATTTTCTGAAGGAGGATGGTTGTATAGAAGAGAAGGTACAACTGTCTGTTGTGGCATGAATTTTGAGGTGCCAACTTTCAGCAAATCCGTACAGCTGTATGGATTGTGGCATGGTTTTCAAGACAGATTTGTGGGGGACAATTTTTGTGCTGTAAGAGGTATTTCTCTTGGCTGAAAAGTGTTATTGATGCTTTTCTGAACTTTCCTGAAGCAAAATAATAATATCTCTCTCTCTTGTTGGGTTTCCCCACATTGGGGTTTTCCCTGACATTTGCCTAAATTTTTGTGAGTTATGGGTTGTTGTCCATTGTGTATTTCCGCTGCATATTTTTCTTAACAATGTGTATTTATGCTTACAGAAATTTCTGAATGTGGGTATGCATTTCTGAAATTTAAGAAGACAGTTATCTCTAGGTTGCTAAGTGTTTGACGAAATGTGTGAATGAAATATTTATGATTTTGTCATCAAAAATCAACATGGTATCAGAGATTTGTCTCTGGCAGTGGGCAGTGTGATATTTGGGCAAAAGGGTGTGATTGTTTTCCTTGAGTTGTGACAGGACTATGGCTGCAAGCATTAGATATTAGGATCGGTTGCATGGAATTTCCAACTACTTGCAGTGGAAGGTTCATTTGTCAGTCGTTCTCAAGGAGAACAAGATCTATAGCTATGCCATCTCTGTTGTAGCAACTCCCACAGTAGATACTATTGCTTTGGACTTGCATGAGGTCAAGGAAGCCAGAGCTCAGAGGATTATTCTGGATGGGGTGAAGGATCACCTTATCCCACACTTGGCTGAGAAAAAGACTGCCAAGGAGATGTGGGATGCACTTAAGAACTTATTCGAGGTGAAGAACGAGAACCAGAAGATGGCCTTGAAGGCTATGTTGCATGATACCAACATGGGTAAGGAGGAGAGTGTCTCTTCTTATCTTACCCAGGTGGCTCAAGTTAAAGATGAGCCGGTAGTTGTTGGAGAGGTCATTTCGGATTCTGAGTTGGTGAGGTTAGACTTAAATGGCTTCACCAAAGATTGGGAAGTCTTCGTGAAGTGCATAGTGGGTCGTGAACATCTACCATATTGGAGTAGACTGTGGGATGATTTCACTCAAGAGGAGATCTAGGAAAGATCTCAGAGCAGTGATAAGCAGACAAACAAAGCTGATGAGAATGTTTCTCTTGTGGCAAAAAGTAAGAAGAAAGGAAGTTCTGGAAGGGACTTGAGTAAATTCAGATGCTTTTGTTGTAACAATTTGGGTCACCTTGCCTCTCAATGTCCTGAGAGGAAGAAGAAGAAGAAGGAGTCAGAGGATCCTGAGACAACTGCTATAGCAGCCATAGAGGACTTTGCTTCAAAGTTCGATAGGGAATTTTCTTCGGTTACCCTAGTTTCCAGTGTCGGCAGCGGAGGATTTGGAGGCGATGTAAGATGGATTATGGATAGCGGAGCCTCTAACCATATGACGAGAATCTGGAAAGTATTCCCAGACTTCACAGAGATTGGTGCTGGCCGACAGGTGGTAAATGTAGGTGGTATGGCAAGAGCTGTACGTGGAGTTGGGAATGTTAGATTCCAACTTGAGTTTGGGGGACTCTTGGATATTGATGGAGTTCTCTTTGTTCCAGGGTTGAGTGTTAACTTTCTCTCAGTATTAGCCTTGTAGGATGTAGGATATTGTGTATTTTTCAAGAGGAACCATGTCTTTATCTACATAGAGGGAGTGGATCCGGTAGAGCTGCAACTGATCGGTAACTGGGTGGATAGGTTGTATGTGTTGAGAGGACAGCCTATGATGTGTGATTCAACGTCGGATGAGGAGCGTGAGGAGGCTTCTGAGATTGTGGTGGCGCCAAGGTATCAGTCTTGCATTTCAAGAGAAGAGAGTGAGTCTCTTCTGAGCACTAGAAAAATGCTCAACCAAGTTGATCGAACCGATGCTCAAGATGAAGTGAGCTCAGGGTTCCAGGAGGTTTCCAGGAGAAGATCTTCTAGTTCAAGTTCTGTGCAAGTGTTGCGGATGACTCTAGGTTTAGAGGGAGCTCCTACAGAGCATAGTGTGATGGAACCAAATGATGGAGATGGCAACGAGTACATCCCTCGTTAAGAGGGAGTGTTGAAATATAACAAGGGATGTCCTCATTCATGTTTTTTTTTTGTGTGTTTTGTCATGGGGAGGACATAAAGTCATAACTCCTAGATATGTTTTGTTTGTAAAGTGACTTTTTAAATAAAGTTATTTTATAAAGTGAATGTACTTTATAACTTAAAGTGATTTTAAGTTGTGGGACCCAAAAAGTATTTAATGAGCATTTATTACTTATTTTGTAATTAATGAGGAGCGTTAAATATGAGCCCTCAGATTAGACTTATGATAGCCATTAGATTGAGTTGGTTATGTAAGTTAGGGTTTCTTGGGAAAAGAGAAAAGTACATATACATGCTTAGGGATGTGAGAAGAACACACCGAAGAAGATGAGTTAAGTTGAGAGATTGCTTGAGAGAGTAAAGTGAGCATCAAGAAGGGCACGATTCCCAAGAGAGATAAGGTGCAAATCCCAAGTAGGCATTTTATGTTTTGATTTGCAACAATGTTATTTGTTGGGACAGGCTGTACAACAACATTCTTGAGGCACGAAAATCGAGGCAAGCTTGGGCATAGATTTTGAGGCAATCCTTGAAGAATTTTCTGAAGGAGGACGGTCGTACAGAAGAGAAGGTACAACTACCTGTTGTGGCATGAATTTTGAGGTGCCAACTTTCAACAAATCTGTACAGCTGTATGGACTGTGGCACGATTTTCAAGACAAATTTGTGGGGGACAGTTTTTGTGCTGTAAGAGGTATTTGTCTTGGCTGAAAAGTGTTATTGATGTTGTTCTAAACTTTCCTGAAGAAAAATAATAATATCTCTCTCTCTCGTTGGGTTTCCCCACATTGGGGTTTTCACTGGCATTTGCCTAAATTTCTGTGAGTTATGGGTTGTTGTCCATTGTGTATTTCCGCTGCATATTTTGCTTAACAATCTGTATTTATGCTTATAGAAATTTCTGAATGTGGGTATGCATTTCTAAAATTTAAGAAGATAGTTATCTCTAGGTTGCTAAGTGTTTGACGAAATGTGTGAATGAAATATTTCTGATTTTTTCATTAAAAATCAACACTCTATTCATACAAAAACTCCTAGACATAGTTTGTCCACATAAAATAGGGTAAAGCACAAGATAAGGGGTCAACAACCCTAATATTTTTCCTTTACAAAATAATATTAAACAATTGATCCTTAAATTCACTTTTGCATAAAATAAACCGTAAAGAAAGATGATGTCTTCCCTTTAAGGGACGTTTTTGACACTTTCCAAGTCATTGGAGAAGAATGTGGAAGTCGTTGGGGCTCCTTGTGTTGATACTGAGAGGGGGGTGAATCAGTATCAAGTACAATTTAAAAACCTTTTTCAACTTATACTTAAACCATTCAATTATATCCAATGATCAATGAACAATAGTATAAGAGTTACACCAATACACCACAAAACACCATGCACAATATATGAGAAATAATCAATAGTTTTTGTTCAAGGGAAGTAATGACTTCCAAAGGTAGCTACAGCTTCCAAATGTAAAGGGAGGGATAAACCTCCAAGAGGAAGATACAATCCTCCAATATCAAGAGA
>ML819864.1:0-43349 GCA_009831015.1 Picea engelmannii | reverse complement strand
CCTTGTGACTCCCATTTAGCTCTTAACAATTATAACATAACTAGTCAATTAAGAAAGAACATCTCTCCTTGTGACTCCCATCATCACATGTACATTTTGACAATTTATCTCATTGTTTTCAAAAATGCATTACTCATATATCCAAAAATAAAACATGCTATCCAAGAATTTTTGAAGTCAACTGTCATCAACAATATATAAAACAAAAAAAATCAAAATCCATATTTCCCACTCTGAGATGCAATCTTTCCTTGATTGCTTCTTTCACCCTTTGATTTTCCTGAATTGTCTTTGGCTACACTGATCCTTTAGGCCTAATCTCGTTGATCATGTGATAACAATCATCCCTCAAATGCATCTGGGAAGACACGGATTTATCAGAGACATTGGAGGGTGAGGAGGGGGCAGCAGTGGCTTTTCCTTTGTCAAGGGCATGGTGGGCCTCAGTTTTCAACCTTTTTTTAGCATGAGAGGAATGAATTTTTGAGTGAACAGGTGCCACTTGGACAATCGAGTTAATAGGTGGGGGAGAAGGTAAGGACAAATTGGGCCAGCCACAATGTTGGGAGACTGCCTAGTGGACAATCTCTTTCCATCCGTCATTTTTGGGAACCTCAGGTTGCAATGAGACATGAGGGGGAACAAGAATACCAGGGGATTGTGGAGCTTGGAAGGAAGGGATTTTAGGCCTAGGTTGGACCACTCCTTGCCCAATCCAATTGAAAAATCTGGCCTGAAACAACTGGCCCAACTCTTGCGAGTCAACATCAAAGTGTATGGAGACCCTTGGCCTTCTTGGGCCTTTTTTCCAATTACCTCTCCCTTGGTTGCCTCTGCCATGGCTACCTCAACTGAAGAAGCTCATTCCTACATGCATGATTGATTAGAAAATAGTCCTTTTAACAACCATATATGATAACTCTTTGAAAATATGAAATAGATTTTGGCTCAACAACATATCATGCTCATGCAATCCAATCCATAAAAATTGTTTAACTGTCGTCAATGAGTAGGGGGTGAAAAAAAGGTTTTGGGATATGCAAGGGGTTTGTACTGAGAGAAAAATGATAAAATGAGGGGGGAAACGAAACATGGTTACTACTCAAAGACAACAACAATCAAGTGTAATGCAAACCAAATAAAATATCACTGTGAACCAATCAAGAAAGTGCGACTTCAAATTGCTTCATCAAAAAATTCTTCTCAACTGTAAAATTTTAGAACATGGAGTGAAAAATGAATGTGGGAAGGCGATGGGGTTGTAAATAGTGAAAAGAGAAATAATGGTGGGGAAAGAGAGTGGGTACTATTCATAAAATTAATTAAGTAATCCATAAAACCATTCTGTAAAAAGAAGTAACACCAACCAAATGACCACTGTGACCCAAAAAACAACTATTGTGTAAAGTTCAAACAATTATGTGCATCAACTTGCTCACTATTCGTAACCAAATATTTAACACGATGTCATCAAACAAGACAATATGCATTCCACATCAACCTGTAGAGGAGCTCTACTTTTCTCATTTATCCATTTAACATTTTAAGCAATTCCCAAATGAATACACAGTCAATTACTTCCACTCTGTTCAATGCCAACTCATCAACCACTACCAATTATTTCAATCATCACATACAGACATAAAAATTGTGCTCAATTCTGTCTTTTAATTCATTTGATAATTAAATTGAAATGAAGTTATATTGTCACATCACCTGTGCTTATCACTGTTGAAATGCATGATATTCATTAAACATACATAGTGGACAGTCAACACAATGATCCATATTTAACTTGCAAAGATCCTGTCTTGTCATTTAAATACACAGATAACAAATCACCACTTCATCTCATGCTATGCTGTGAAATGCACAACCATTCGACAAAACACAAGTGTATTTTTGTGACTGTACAGGTCCAATTTTGTTTGACTCTAAACATTCACAATGCTGGGATATCCAACACAATGAGGCAACAACAACATACCCGATCTCATAACACAAATAATCAAATTGCAACAAAGCCATGTTTAAAACTTTGTGACTGTCTCTGGGGGTGCAACAAAAAATATCCATAGCATACATAGTGGATAGCCACACCATAAACACCACTATTGTAGTACTCACATGGCAATTAAAACACTCAGTCATAATAATCAACAACTCGACCTAACATGTTGTAGAAATGCCACACATACCCACACATCACACGTGAAGCAATGCTGTGAATTAATCAATTAAAAACAATGATGTGTTATCAATTCAATAAACACAAGGACATCGACTGTGTATTTGATTTAACAATTCATTCCAATTAACCATGTTGAGCTTATCCATCCAATTATAATAACAATTGTAGTGACTAGATACCAAAACCAACACCACTATCATATAATTAATGGGGTGAGCTAATAATCCACTCATGGATGGAAAAAAAGACATACCTATAATCAAAAGCACCTTAAAATGCGATTTGGCTGAGAGGTTCTCCCTCTGCTCGAAATTCGGGGCATAACCACATCAAACACAGTTGAACAATAGCTCAAATAGGATGGAGGCTAGTGGAAGGAGTAAGGGTGATGTGCAGTAAATGCATGTCACCTCCATCCCCAGTCTGTTAATTCCTTAGTACACTCCAGCAAGCTTCCCATTAACTCAATTAATTAAACCATGTATTGAAACCATCACCCACTAAAACCAATAGCGCGACCCATATCAAACTTATGCCATAACATAAATCACCACTTCATATAACTCAATCAAATCGCATAACTATTAGCTTATTGCTAGGGTTAACAATGACCATTTAAACTTCAATGCATGTAGAGTAGTATATAGCATAGATTAATTCCTTCCCCTTGCATTTTTTTATATTTCTTTTGCCTTTTTCCAACTGCTATTTATTATTGTTACTAAAATTTCTGTTGTGCAAGTGTCAAAGTAACGAGTCCAGGAACATATAGCAATAGTACAATGGATAACATAGGAAATTGTAACATGTGATTAGAGATTAGAACAAAACATAACATGCCTTACCCAACATTTGCTTGTCGCACATAGAACCAACACATAATAATCCCAATCCATCGCCAATAAAATCTCATCAACCATGTAAGCAGTGTCGAACAGTGGCACAAACAACAAATAAGAGCCAGATATTATCTCCAATCTACAAGGGGTTCCCACCTACTAGTATTATTTAGATTTTATAATAATAGGCTTTAACAACAATTTGCGGGAAAAACTTCATTGCAATTTTATTCATCAACAAACTGGTGACTCCACAGGGAAATTTGTCTTCAACATATTTAGAACTCAAAACTCATGGTTTCTGTTAGGGTCCTAACCCGCACATAGGTAGATCAATATATTCGGATGTAATAAAGGTCAATATTAATAAGGCCTTTCAATAAAATAGAATAAGGCAGATGCAAGAAGACCTAATAACAGCTTCCGCTTCTAGAAGGATCTTCCTCTAGATGCTTCTCTTGATAGACATATTTAGTATAAATAAGGGTCGAGGGTATGAAAACCCTAGATTGGAGATTATTGTCACAGAGCGTTGCTTGACTGGAGGTTGCCCCCTCGAAGAGGCCCGTGAACATTGCTTTATGAATCAAAGTGTTATTTCTGTTGTTGTTCTTATATCATTTATGTGTTATTGTGGAGATTATGCTGGTTATATTACTGTTACTCTACCATTTCTAGCATTTTATTTCGGTTTTGCATACTTTTTATATATGGTATATTAAAAGTGGTATCAGAGAACTTTCCTTGGCATAAATTGTGGGATTTTTTTTTCAGGGTAGAGACATATTCCGACGTCTTTAGGCCACAGAGATCTGTTGTTATGCGCATAAACTCACGGTTGAGGGATTCATACATGCAGGAAATACAAGTGGTTCTTAAGCACACATATGTTGGCCACCCTTGTAACCCCTGTTGGTAAGCCTTTGATTGGTAGCGCATCAGAAAACACCTGTGTACGGATTGGCCTAGATTTCCTGAAGCCTTCTTTAGATAAACCGATCAGCTGCCTGACTGCTATAGTGCCACCGAGAACAACACTTGGGAAGATACTCTCTAGTACCTGGGTAGTCAGGTAGTATGGTAAGGGTACGATCTATCCTCGTTAGTTAGTGCCCTGAGATATTGGGCTGAGTACTACTGTTGGACCCCGCACATATATTAGAGAGCTATAGTACAGGGCAAACCCTTGTCTGTAGAACCCTTGAATACCTAACCTTTGGGGGACAAAAACATAAACAAATTAAAACAGACAAGATCTATTGCCATGCAACTCTGTTCGGGTTGCCAAGTAAATACACATTTCTTTTTGGTTAAGCATTTGGGGATTTCATCACTGCAGTATACTTCAGACCGGAGTATAACTCCGCAGGTGTAAAAAAAAAAAAAAAAGTCTGGAAAAATTTTCACCATTATTTGAGACCTATTCCATTGGATTCATCTCTTCGCCCTTATCACATTCATCCATATCATTTTTCGGAAAATTTTTTGACCCCGCCCACCCCTTTTTAGTTCACCCATCCTCATGGCCCATACCCGTAGCTAAGAACTGGAAGCTCACTTCAACACATTGCAATCTAGTTTCCTTGAGACCCAAAAAGAAGTGAAACAAATCAATGCTATTGTTGCCTCCATCGATTCATCCATCAATACAACCATAAATACAACCATGCAGTCCTCAATGGAGGAAGTCAAACAAGAAATGAGCACCCAACTTGAATCTGTCTTTGCATCACTTTGCACCAAACTGAAGATCCCTACCAATGAACCTTTCTCTAATGCACCTCCAAAGACTGAAGGTGAACATTCCTCCCATTCCCATACCTTTCAGCCCCATCACTTTCAACATGACCTATGGCTTCCATGGGTGGATGTGACCAAATTTGATGGCTCGGAACGCACTAGTTGGGTCACCCAAATGGAACATTATTTATCTTTACACGACATTATAGATGACTTGTCCAAACTCCGGTATGGTGTTCTCCATCTAGATCAAGAACGTAGGCAATGGTGGCAATGGAGAAAAACTTCCCGTCAAGGGTATATTGTTTGGACCCAATTTGTGACTGAGATTTATGAACGCTTTGACACTGACACCAACCATTTGGGCCATTTGACAAATTTGAAACAATCAGGAACAGTAGAATACTTCATAGCTGCCTTTGAGCACCTAGCTTTTCAAACAGAGGGCATGACTGATGCTTTCTTTTGAGAGTGTTTTATCAGTGGCCTCAAGGAGGAGATTCGGGCCCATGTCCTCATGGCTCGACCTTCGAGTTGGGTGGAGGCTACTAAAAAAGATAAAGAAGCACAACAGGTTGTATCCTCTCAAAACTGTAAACCCTCCTTTATCCCTCACCCTAAACCTGTAAATCCCACTACTCCCTCCGCCCCATTAAAGATCCAAAAATTGACCAGGGCTGAAATGGATGAACGCCAACTCAAAGGCCTTTGTTAAAATTGTGATGACAAATATTTCCCGGGCCACAAGTGTAAGGAACAAAATATTTTTATGGCCATCTTTGAGCATATTTCGGAAGAGGATGTTGAAACTCCCCTTGTGCCTAAGTCATCTGAAATCACTGACATAAGCTCTCCCTCATACCCTCCCAAAGTGGAACCAATCATTTCCCTCAATGATCTCACTGGCTTCTCCGCCCCCTAAACCCTCAAGTTAATTGGTTACATCAAGCATCGGAAGGTCATCATTCTGGTTGATAGTGGAAGCACCCATAATTTTATTCATCGCCGCATTGCCCAATAAACTCATTGTTACATCCATGCCATCAAAAATTTCCAAATCATGATTGCCAATGGTGGTTCCATGAAATGTGGTGGGCGCTGTGAAAATGTGCATCTCCAAATTGGTGACTACCACCTAAAATCCCATATGTTTTCTATCGACATGGGCGGTTGTGACATTGTGTTGGGTGCAGACTGGCTAAGGACTTTGGGTCCCATTCTCATGGATTTTAAGGCATTAACCATGCAATTCAACCAGGAAGGTCACCAATATAAATTCCAAGGCATCACGACTAGTTCACCTAAGGTCATTAGTTCCCATCGCATGGAAAAGCTGCTCAAAAAAGGTCATTCTGGTGTCATTGCCCAAATCCATGCCATACAAGCAACATAGACACCCCCAGTGCCGGAAGACCTCCAATCCCTCCTTTATAAACACCAAATGGTATTTTCCACTCCCCAAGGACTCCTTCCTTCCCACGGTGTTCATGATCATTCCATTCCCCTTGTACCCAGAATCCTTCCTCCCAATATCCGTTCGTATCGCCACCCCTTTTCATAAAAAAATGAAATTGAGAAAATGGTCTAGGAACTCCTTATTGCAGGCGTTATCCGCCCTAGTATGAGTACTTACTCTTCTCTTGTAGACATGGTCATGAAGAAAGAATGTTCTTGGAGAATGTGTCCTGACTTTTGTGCCCTCAACAAACTGACCATTAAAGACAAATTTCCCATTCCTATCATTGATGACCTCCTAGATGAATTGAGTGGCACCTAATTCTTTACTAAAATTGATCTTTTCTCAGGCTATCACCAGATACATATGAAGGAGGCAGACATTCCCAAGACGGCCTTTCGAACTCATGAGGGCCACTATGAGTTTTTGGTCATGCCCTTTAGCTTGTGTAATTCCCCCTCCACCTTCCAAAGCCTCATGAATCATGTCTTCCATCCTTTTCTCCATCATTTTTTGTTAGTTTTCTTTGATGATATCATAATCTATATCAAAACCTAGATAGACCATCTTACTCATGTGGATCGAGTTCTCCATTTACTCTCTCAACACAAACTTTTCCTGAAACAGTCTAAATGTTCTTTTGGTGCCTTAGAAGTAGAATACTTGGGTTATCTGGTTAGAAAGGATGGCGTTAGGGTGGATCTGAAAAAGATTGAAGCTATGCAAGACTGGCCGCACCCAAAGACTCTCAAAATCTTGCATAGATTTCTGGGCTTAACAGGGTATTATCGCAAGTTTGTTAAGAATTATGGCAAGATTGCAGCACCTCTCACGACTCTCCTAAAAAATAACTCTTTCACTTGGACTCCAGCCACTTCTCAAGATTTTCAAACCTTGAAGATGGCCATGTGCACCACTCTGGTTCTGGCCCTTCTTGATTTCACCAAGACATTTGTGTTAGAATGTGATGCCTCAGGGAAAGGAATCGGTGTTGTCCTTATGCAAGAGGGTCGACCTTTGGCCTTCACCAGTAGGCAACTATCTGAAAGGAATCTGGGCAAACCCATCTATGAAAAGGAAATGTTGGCTATTATGCATGTCATTGATTTGTGGTGCCCTTATCTCTTGGGGCAACATTTCCAAATTAAGACAGACCATCAAAGCCTCAAGTACTTTCTGGAACAACGCATTTCCTCTCTGGAGCAACAAAAATGGGTGACTAAGCTCTTTGGATATGATTATGAGATCATTTACAAGAAGGGAAAAGACAATGTGGTGGCGAATGCACTGTCCCGAAAATATGAAGAATAAGGATCCTTTTTTTCTCTTTCCTTCATTGTACCAGATTAGCTCTAAGCTGTGCGCCAGGAATGGCTACAAGATCCCAAAAGTTCACATATGATCCAGCAATTGCAGACCAATGCTACAGCTTCCCCAAGGTACTCTTGGCTCCAGGATGAGCTTCGATACAGAAGCCCTTTGTATTTAAGTAAACAATCATAGCTTAAATCCACGGTACTTTCTAAGCTTCATGA
Organism: Picea engelmannii; assembly: GCA_009831015.1. Taxonomy (NCBI): domain Eukaryota; kingdom Viridiplantae; phylum Streptophyta; class Pinopsida; order Pinales; family Pinaceae; genus Picea; species Picea engelmannii. The sequence goes on along the minus strand of ML819864.1, from coordinate 35,588 downwards.
TACACCCACAGCGGGGCACTCTGGGTTCACCAAAACCTATGACAAGGTCAAACGTTCTTTCTTCTGAGATGGTATGAAAGGTTTGGGTAATGGACCCAAGTTTGTTTAATGGATAATGGTACGAGTTTTGATATATTTGCAGGTAAAACTATTCTAGATGGATATTACATGTCATTCCATTTCCAGTGGTATGTGGAACTTCACATAACTCCTCACAGTTAGAGAGTTATGGCCATGTGAAGTTGGAGAACCCTCATGAGTCATCTAGAAGCCCTAAAATTTCAAAGTAGTCAAAGTGTTTGCAAAGAAGAAATTACTTAAATAATAAACTGAAGTGATGAGTGTACTATAAGTTGAAGAGGATGCAAAAGAAATTAATTAAATAATAAAGTTAATGGAGAAATTACTAATTATGGAAAGTGGCTAAGTTAAGCAGACAAGTGGTTATAAGTGGGTTAACCCTAAAATAAGGAAAGTGGGTTAAGATGGTTAGAAGGTAACCCCTTGAGGAAGCTACATGAAATTATAAATAAGAGGAAAAGGTCTCTCATGTAATCACCTATTGAATATCATTGAATATATAATTTGTGAAAGGTTATTTGGACAGGTATTATTGATGTAGAAAAGTGCGGCAGAAAAATCGCGGCAGGAAAATTGCGGCAAAAAAAGGTGCGGCAGAAAAATCACGGCAAGAAAACTGCAACAGAAAAAGTGTGGCATGAAAAGTGTGGTAGAAAATGTGCGGCAAGAAAATCGCAGCAAGAAAAGTGCAGCAGGAAAATCGTGGTAGGAAAAGTGCGGTGGAAAAATTATGGTAGGAAAATTGTGGCAAGAAAAGTGCAGTAGAAAAAATGTGGTAGAAAAAGTGTGGCGGGAAAATCACGATAGAAAAATCACGGTAGCAGAACGCTACAAGAAGAAAAAGGTATGGTTTTCATATGTGTAGTGTTGAACTTATGAATCTAGTTGAGGGTTATCCTTGTAAATCTGTTGGATGCCCTCTTAGAAATTTAGGGCTTGTTGTAGAATGGTTTTGAGGCAGATATATTGAAGTATATTTTCAGTACACTTAGTTTGATTTATTGGCATATCTTGTGCTTCATTATGAGAGACACTTGTTATTGGTATTGGTATATGATTGGATTATGAATGATACATCATTGAGGCTACATAAAAGTGAGGTTATGGCACATGGTTTGATGTAAGGGTTTATGGTATTTGGTTATGGATAGCATGATGTATTTCTAGAGAACTTTTGATGGTTATATTGGCATATGGTTGAGGTACATGTTGGGTACATGGTTGAGACAAGTAGTTGATGAGTTGGCACATACATGAGGTGTATAGTTGATGATGTTGGTACATATTGATGAGTCATATTTTATGTGTATTTGATGCATGATTGGTACATATTTGGTGCATGTTTGATTCACTTGTTAATGGTACAGGTTGAGGTACATGTTAGTGCATGGTTGATGCACTTGTTTATGGTATAGGTTGATTACAAGCTGTTTGGATAGGTTATTGTGACAGGTTATTTGTACATGTTTGGTGCATGGTTGATGCATTTGTTTATGGTACAGGTTGAGGTATAGGTTGATGTATGGTACATGTTGGCACAGGTTGTTACAGGTTGATTGGTACAGGTTGTTATCACTAAAATTTCATCCACAAATGGTCATATGAATCCAACATCTCCAAACACCTATTAGTTATAAAATTTTCATGCACAAAAACACTACAGGAAGCGCACGCACGTGCGCAGGCCAAAGAAGACAAAAGAGCGCACATGCACCTGATGCACGACTATGTACAATAAAATTCACACAATCCTGTGAACGAGGCATTTTTGGTTCTTGTCGGCCCCTCACCCACTTCTGGTTCAGATCTCAAGTCGATTTGACCTTCAAATCCAAGATGAATATGAGTGGGGGGCTGGTCAAAGACCTAAGGGTGTCCTAAAGGGCCCCTTATTCACACTAAAAACCGATTAGATAATGCCTCAAATATTTTCTATAAAAAGAGACCATTGGTGCACTATGAATTCAAGAATATCATTGTATTGTTATGCTACCTCTATTCTCCTACAAAGAACCTCTTTCTTTCTTGGAGCATACTAGCATCATATCATTAAGCTATTCACCTCACCTCTTGAGGGAATAAGCTTGGATTTCTTCACTATTTACTTTCTAGTTTGTCATTTGTAAAAAGATCTCTCACATAGGGGAATCAAGAGCCCTCCCTAGGAGGAAGAGGGGATCCATAAGTCCCCCTTACTCTTTGGTGTTTTCCCACTAATATAATTTCTCCATTGGTGGCATGAATATTGGTCAATTGTTTGATTGATTTTGGTTCTAATTTCCTTATCTATTTTAGTTTTGTTTCTTTAATTGTTATTAGCTTAGTTGTTTGTTTATTTCATGTGATTGAGTCATTTGATTCATACACTAACCTCTATCATGTCTAGTAGTCCCAAATAGACTTGCAAGTATCCCTCTTTTTCTCATTCAAGTGGTGAAAATGATACAATAGATTGGCAACCATACTGGGGATAAGGTATCAATTTCCTCCCTATTTGGGTTGTTTGAGCACTTCTTTTTAACTCATTTTCCTTGCAGGGATCATAACCGGCCTAGCCCGACCTGCAAAGAGCTTAATTTGTAGTTGGAAGGGGATAATTCCACTTAAAATCCCCCCCGCCCCCCTAATGTGTATTAGAACGTGCACGGGTATTTTGGCCCACAAACGTGCATTCTGAGCATTGTGCACCCATAGCACTATGTTTTTCTGTGCATTCTGTGCATAGTGCACCCAAAGGTACTTTCTTCACTGCGCATTATGTGCCCACTGTGCCTCCATCTGAACTGTAACCTGTGCATCTATCTAGAGTCTTGAAATTGTAAGAGTTTTTTGTGGTTTTTGAAGTCCCCTAGCCTTCAAAATCTTGTTGTTATGCAATTTGTAAATGAACCACACTTATATTCCCTCTGCACATGAAGGGTTAGTCAAAACATAGGCACTTAGGGGATTAAAAAGAACCATATTTCTCCTCTTTTGCTTTCATTTTTCCACATGGATGGCTTGTTTTGATTGTAAAAGTTAAGTTAAGATCATTTACTATCACATATAAACATTTGCATTAGAACCATAAATCAAAATTCAATCATCGAGTATTCTCTTCTCTCACACCATAAAGAGATCTTGAGAATCAGAAAAGTGATTGAGGGAAAATTTCATCTCCCTTAAAACAAAATCTTTAGGAGAGGACAAAGCCTTCCTAGGGCCCCTCTTAGTTTCTTTTTCAAACACCTTAAATTTGTAAGGTCCCATACATGCCCACATATTGCAAAGTTAGGATAGTTTTGAAGCTACTTTCTTAGTTTACATCACTAGGGGAGTTTAAAGATTATTGTAATGGGGCCATACATGCCCACATGCTTGCAATAAAGGATAGTATTTTGAAGCTTTCTTAGTTTAAATCACATTAGGGAGTTTAAAGGATTGGTAAGGATCCAATGTCCACATGCTAGTTCTTTAGGGACTTTAAAATTTCACAAGGTTGTACCAATGGCATCTAGTAAGATATGTAATCAAGACTTGTAAGGACCACATGAAGTCCACATGTTGTAAGGTGACACCTAACTTATTAAAAATTTGACACATTTGTTCACTTGCTCACACATCAATTCACTCCTCACTCACGTAATTTCCTCTTGAATTGTGGAGGTGGAAGTAAGTTTCCTCCAAAGGGATTCTGAAACATCCCACTATTGTCTTGAAGAAATTAACCACACCCACTTAATTCAAACGAGATTGGTTCACACACTCAATCTCTCAAACAACCACATATAAATTTTTTCTAAAAACTCACTAAGTTTTCCTCCACAGGAGGTGCCAAAAGAAATTTTTAGTTTAGGTAGGATCTCAGAGGTAGGCATCCAAATAACCCCCCATTATTTGGTTCTCACATCTTCAAATATTAGAATTTGACAAATATGGAACTTCAAAATGCTCCAATTCAAGTGTTCCTAACACCATAAGTAAGGGATATACCCGTGAAGGTTCGAAGGCCGAGGTTTGGTTGTTCTGTGTGTCCTCCCTTGAGGCATCGACCTCTTGGAATGGATCCATCCCATGACCCATTTCTGAGGCCAAAAATATAAATGACACACTTTGATCGAGGTACCTAGTGACCAAATTTAGGACATCTACCCAGGTGGAAATTGTGGGCTGCAATTGCACCTTGATCGGATTTTGTGTGGCTATTGTGAAATATTGCCAGCTCTTTCAGGATATGCACCCTCTACCCCTCATTATAACTGATTGTTTCATCCTTCACTAGTTCCTCTTTCAGTGCCTTCAGACCCCACTATTGAGTGCTATTGGAAGGTCCAATTCTATTTGAGTGGAAGGAAGTTACTTCTTTTTAGGACACACGATTTTGTTTTCTTTGTTCTCCCACACGGACAAAGTCCACCTACTCACATGTATGATTATTATCAATTGATTTATGTATGATGCTCTTGTTATTACATACAATTGTGATATATATTGTGAAGGTCCATATTATAAAAGTCTCTTGTCCATTTTCTTCTCTCATCACCATTTTGCACACATCCCACTTTGCTAATCGGACATCATAGATGACCCACAGAATCCCCTCCATTCTAGATGCTTGCAAAATCTCCCTCCTATCCTAGGAGGATTTCCTATTTTTGCCAACTCACCAGCTCAATCATCTCACACCCCTGTGAGTGCTACCATTCTGGGATCATATTTTCATAGTTCCACTTTACTTGGTTCCACTTCCCAAGGTCATCCATCCACTATCTCTCCTTCACAAGGAGGTGGAGGGTATACTTCTTCCCAAGGGAGAAGTACACCCCCACCAAACTCCCCTCAAGGGTCAGGTCCACTACCTGCTCACACCATGGCTGGAACTAATCCTCTAATGCCACTCCACATGCAATATTTGGCCTCCCTCAACATATTGGATCTGAGTAAATTCACGAATGATCTTATATTGCACGACCTCACATGGCCTGCAATGCCTACCATATTACCTTCAGACATTCCCAAGTTTTAAGGAAAGGTGAGAGAAGATCCCACCAACCATATCATGACCTTCCACTTATGGTTCTCTTCAAACAACATCATGGAAGACTTCATTCGATTAAGGTTGTTACAACACACACTCACTGGTCCATCAGCCAAGTGGTATGTGGACGAAAAATCAGGGTCCCATGTGACTTTTGAATCATTGGCCAAATTTTTTTTGACCTTATTTCAACTACCAATTCACCATGACAATGGTCTATAAATGCTCTTTGAGTTTAAACAAACATCAGCCACACATATCTCCAAACACATTCATGAATGGCATCGGTGATGTAGTTTATGCAAAGCAGAAACCACCAAAGAACAATGCCTCGATTGGTTTCTCAGATGACTCGTCCCTCTCCTTTACAAAGATGTAGCCTCCACCTTCCCCCAAACTAAAGAGGAATCCATCAACAAGGCCAAATAGTATGACCTCATTTATGCTTAGTCAAGATACTTATACACAGTATTACTTGATGCCCCGAGACCCATACCATTTGGCCATGAAAAACCTGAGATGTCTCACTCAACGGATGGATTGATTGGTACCACAACACACCACAACCTGTACATACAACCACCACCTATGTATGGAACACCCCAATATCCATTGATGTATGGAGGACCCCCTTATTACCATCCCCCCCCTTATCACTAGCCATACCCTGTTGTCCTCCCTCCACCCATGAGTGGACCCCCGTCGACACCCATGATGTGATCGGTTGTTCAACCAAGTTCTGGTACCCCCTCTACCTCAACTTACACCCTGATCACTAGTGAAAGCACTACACCTTCATATGCACCCTACGAGTCATTACCCCAAAATAATCCGTACTTTCCATTTCCCGGTACTCTACAATCCATTGCTCCTCCCCAAGGACAACCACACACTAGGGTTAACTTTGTTAAACCCTCTCCCATTTAGAAATTTCAAAATTTTGAACAACTGAATACGGAAAATCCAACCCATCAATTGAATAATTCCAAAAATAAAGGAAAAAACCAAAACAATAATAACCCAGGACCAGGGGGAAACAACCCCCAACAGAACCAACCTGTTGGGGGCAACCAAAATCAGGGGAACCAGAACCCCAAGGGGGAAATAAAAAAAAACACCAAGGGAGGAACAACAACAACAACCTTTGGATGAACTTACCTTGTGCTCTTTGCGGTGATAATGGTCATTATACTCACCATTACCCCCAAATTATTGATTTCAAATGGATGAAAGATTTTGTAAATGCGTTGTGTCCCCTAGTGTCGTCTGCCCATGAACAAGCCCCACAACAGTATTTGAAACAACCACCCCCGACGGTGTTGAAAAACCCTATTCCACACGAAGGTGTGATGAATACCCAACAGGAGATGCATCCTTCCCCACCACATATGGGACCATATCAAAACCCTGGGAATCCAGTGGATCACAATATCCTCCTCACTAGCGAAGAAGAAATTATTCTACAAATGTACAGTCCTCAATATAGTGCAATCCCTGAATCTATTGCCACCACTTCGAAAGCATCTCCAATTACAGCCAAACAACCTTTGATGATTCCACTCCCTAACACTGAACCACCCATTCGTATTCCTCGCATCCCATTATGACAGAATTTCAACAACCCTCAGGCTATGAAGACACATAATTACAGTCTAGTTGATGACTTGACACAATCTCCTGCAGCCATGTCAGTGTTGGAGGTCCTCCAAACCTATCCCCCTCAACAGGAATCATTTCTTTCTGCCTTGGGGGCAATCGATCCTGCTAATACTAGAATCATCACATTCAATCTAGATTGTGGGGAACCCTGTCTCCCCACTTTGGTAGCTTTCCAGATACCAGTCAAGATTCAAAACATCACAGTTCATCGATGTATCATTGATGAAGGTGCATCCATATGCATCATGTCCAAAACAACATGGCAGAAAATTGGCTCCCCTTAGCCAATACCATCTGTCATCACTTTGAGAGCTTATGATGGATGACCATCCTCTCCTAAAGGGATCTTTCAAAATGTCCCCGTTGAACTTGGGGGAAAAACCATCCTTATCAACATTGAAGTTATCGATGCCCCGCTCGATTACAACATCTTGTTTGTATGTAGCTACATGTATGCTATGAAGGTTGTGGCCTCTTTTATGTTTTGAATGATGATGTTCCCCCAGAATGGAAAGATCATCACCATCGACCAAGTTTCACATTACGAGCCTAACCACTCCTCCAACATCGATAAAATATTACCTCTTGTCTGCACTAGTTCCAATGCATATCCACTCATGGATATGGCCCCCAGAATTTTCAAAGACCCATCTTTGTTGGGGGCATACCACGGAGCACCACCACTCATACACCCCTCAACACAAGTGTGTGTCATATATTCCACTGGAATTGACAATAGAGATACCATTCCTCCCATAGAGGCTTCTCTACTCCCTGATGTCCCACTAGTGGAAGAAATACTACCTCGAGAATCCCCTGAGAACCCTCCAACACCACACACCCCTGATTTCACCCTCCCCCAGGATCAAATCCTGGTTTGGGAGACAATCCCCCAAGCCATTACTCAAATTCCCTTCTTCTACCCCCCACTGGGAGTCCAACATTTCCAGGTAGCCGCAACTCTTACCCTTCCCAACATGGTGCTCGCCATTCCGGTATGGTATCTACACCCACCTGCGATGGATCCTCAACCATCCCTCCCTCCCCAAACAAAGGGAATCTCGATGTAGATTCCAGTCCTAACTATGATGGCACCACCCTCAACCCCACTTGCCAACACCACCACTATGGCTGGGAGTAGACAGAAGAAGAAAGATCCCATCGCTCCACTTCCTCCCTGAGTTCAACCTCCTTATGTACTATGCGAGAAAGAGGGGCACCCCACCAATAGATGTCCCTCTCTCCCCGAGTTATGCAATTTGATCGAACTCCCTCGAGCAACCACCTCGCTTATCACTTCACCAAGAACACCTAGTACTACCACCGTGTCCCCTACTCCAGGTAGAAAAGGGCTGCGAACCAAATTTGGCTGTGCCATATGTTCTGAGTATGGCCACTACACTCATCATTTCCCCACACTACCTCAATTTTGACAGACGCTAATGTTTGTACGCCAATGCTTTCAGCAAGTCCCCTCTCCACCCACGTCATTGGGTACCCAAGTCACAGAAATCCATTATGTGTCGACCTCAATCAACGAACGGATGAGGTGCCCTTGCTCTCTTTGTGAATCACTTGATCATTTCACTTATCGATGTCCTACGATCATTCAATACAAACATCGTCAAATGGCCCTTATTAGAAATCCTCCAACCACCTCACTTCTCGTGATGCAAGTGATTCCCCCTATTCCATCTCCAGATACTGTCCACATGACCTCCCCTAAACTTGAGTCACTTCCCACCCCTCCATGGTTCATGGATAGTCTGTATGAGGATTTGCCCCCAAATCCCCCCAACTCTCTAGTTCATTTCCCTCAAGAATTTTTTCACCCAACCACAATCTACAACCCACAGTGTCTCGACATTTGGTTTATGTCAATCATGCCATTGCACCATAGTTGTGATACCCCCTATACATCTTCACCACCTGAAGACAATCACATGGCGACAGTCACCAATATTACTTCCCAGGATCCCCTATATTCTTGCATTTTCCACCGCGACGAAGATGTCCTAGAGGAACTAACTACACCTGATTTCCCATGGAATGCACTCCATCACATAGTGCTCTTTCTCTCACAGGAATCCTTTGACCCCCCTAGCCAAGCCTACATCTATGCAATCGAAACCAAGGATTTTATTCCATTCAGGCATATAGACTGGTTCAACAACCCTATCCCTACCCCCGATGCTTTTGAAGAAGGAAACATGGCCAATATTTCCCCCACTGTCAAAATTGACATTTTCGTCAAACCATGAATCATAGAAGAAATCACCATTGGTGATGCATGCTCCCTTGAGGAACTCACAGCTTACAAAGCTCTCTTTTAGGAATACCGAGATATTTTTACTTGGTCATATACAGAGATGCTCGGCCTTTATCCTTCTATCATCGAATATCACATCGACACATGGACAGATATCACCCATGTACATCAAAAGAAATGCCCACTGCACCCATCCAAAGCAATGATTATCAAAGCCGAAATTGACAAACTACGCGTTGCAGGGTTCATATACCCCATCGCATAGACGTCATGGGTTTCCAACCCGATCCCTATCAACAAAAAACATGTCACTATATGCGTCTACACTGACTTTCATGATCTCAACCATGCTTGTCCCAAAGACAACTTCCCTACCCCTTTCATCGACCAAATCATCGATGACTGTGTCGGCCGTGAGGCTCTGTCTTTCATGGATGGTTTCTATGGCTACAACCAAATCCAAATCCACCTAGCAGATCAGTATAAAACTGAATTTACCACCCCATGGGGTACTTTTGCGTATCATGTTATGCCTTTTGGACTCAAGAATGCGGGTGCGACATTCCAACGGGCCATGACTTATGTTTTCCATGATCTCTCTCACATCATCCTCGCTTACTTGGATGACCTCACTGCTCGATCCAAGAAAAGCACTCAACATCTAGATGACTTATGGGTCGTCTTTCAACGATGTTGACAATACAATATCCGCTTGAAACCCCTCAAGTATGTCTCTTGTGTCACTGTCGGATGCCTCCTTGGGTTCATCATTTCCCAACACGATATCACAGTGGACCCCCTTAAGGTTCAAGCTATCACATAAATTCCACCACCTAGGAATTGTGCCAACTGTAGAGCCTACAAGGCAAAGCCAACTTTTTACGATGCTTTGTCCTAGATTACGCCGCTCGCACACATGGTTTCCTTGGCTTATTGTGTCATGATATCCCATTTCAATGGGATGAACATGCCAAAACTGATTTTGATGATTTAAAAGAGGCACTCTCCAATGCCCCTTTAATTAGTCCACCCAACTATGATTGTGATTATATCCTCTACTTGTCAGCCTCAGCCGTATAAGTAGAAAGAGTTCTCGTCCAACTAGGAGAGTATGGTCACGAGCATGTTATTTACTACATCAGTAAAAAACTTTTAGGCCCACCCTTGAAGTACAAATCATTTTCCAGTCTGTCTTCAGCCACAGGATCAGGATCCCTCCACCTACACAGTCACATTCCCTGGGTCACCAGCCATACTCGCCCCCGGGGGAGCATTTATTTTTTATTTTTTATTTTTTTCACATCACATCCAGGCACACATGCTCATGTTCAAAATGATCAAATAGTTGTTATATGTTCTTTATCTTCAGATATTGTTCACGTCAGGTAGTTGGTTTTCATGTGTGTAGGTACTTGGTCATCACAAACCAATGCAACCCCTTCAGGTATATGATCGACACTGGCATGTAATCATTCCCTCTGAATATTGATTGCATCTCCCAGCCACACCCTCCGACATTTTTCTGTAGGATCCTCCCATCCGGCTGTGTAGTACTATCACCTCTACTGCATTTCAGTACTGTCACCTAGTAGCACTCTCCCCTACATGAGTTGTCCCATTCATAGTCCCCTTTGTCACTTTGACACTCATGTTGCTTTCACCCCCTAGGGATGGGAGTCCCGATATCCTTACACATGTTCGAGAATCAGCCACATACTCCTTCTCCTCACTATGCTAGCTTTCCCAATGGATTCCCAGGATATCTCCTCATGGTTCTCGTTTGACTGCACCTCCGCAGTATCATTAACCCTCCAGTTGATCTACAATCAGTTTGCCAATCTGCATATTTCCCTCCATTCATTTACCTCATACAAAAACCCACCTACGAGGCCCCCACCCTCCACCAGTTCTCCACACAAGTTGCACTATCACAGGCCAAGCCATCTTGCACTAGGGCACCCATTTATGTATCTTCACACTTATCCCAAATTATTCTTTGTTCATTTGGTAATTGTACAAAGCCTTTGTTTCCAATATTTACATCACTTTTTGTTATCGCCTTTAGTGACCTTCTTTTTCTGGAAAAGAAACCCCTGTCACCCTTGTTTGGGGAATTCATTACCTTCTACTCTTGTTGACATTGTCCATAAACCCTGAGTATCCCACAGTCCATATATGCCTAATCTATGAGTTTGTCCACTTTGTCACACCTCTGGCACAATTTGACCCCCGTCTAGTCATCCCCCTGACGTTAGATCCAGTTTCACAGTTGTTGCTACTCATACTTCACATATATCCCCAACCAAGGGTAGTCTTGAGTCTCACTGCATCTTGAATTCGTTCATGTACCTCATATCTTCATGATCTCATCCAGTGGATTTCATGAAGCCCTTTGCTTCTTGGAGTCATGTCTCCCTTTCTGTTGACATCAACACAATTTCCATAAGGGAGACAATATCTTAACTCTCATTACCTTTACAATGAGGAGTCTCAGACAACAAAGAGAGAACCATCATTGCACTCTACTGTCATTGACCCCCATAACATTTGACTTTAACACAATCTCATGTTACGGTGGGTCTTACTTTGCAACTATTGCATTTGTTTTATACTAACTGAAGACCTATGAAATTTGTTGGGCCATCAATGCCTACGAATCATTGAAACTTCTTATCGGTGTCATCGCCTCTTTTCAGAGTATGTTCACCATCATAATTGTTATATGCCATTATCAAACCGCCCTAGAGGGCACTGCAGTTATCTACACCAACATACAGCTTCAGTTAATCTCTTACATATTTGAGTTACATGACACGAGCATGGGGCATGCTCGCCTCGTTTGTATATAGTTCTTATTTTCCCACACCTAGAGAAAGGTTTGAGTCCCACATTTTCCCCTCTCCCTCTGACAGATCACTCTTACAGTTCCTCTCAACACTCTTTCTTACAATGTTAATCTTAGTAGAAGAATCATTGATGTATTTCGGCTATACGTATGCTCCTAACCTCACACATTAGGGGGCATCTGTTATCATTGGAATTTCATCCGCAAATGGTCACAGGAATCCAACATCTCCAAACATCTATTAGTTCATTCATAGCCCCAAAAATACATTTCCAAAGGGGAAAAAAATATACAACCGGTTATAAAATTGACATGCGCAAAAACACTATAGGAAGCGTGTGCACCTGCGCAGGCCAAAGAAGCCAAAAGAGTGCACATGCGTTCGATGCGCGACTGTGTACGATAAAATCTGCTCACTCCTATGAATAGCGCATTTATGGTTCTTGTCATCCCCTCACCCACTTATGGTTCATCTCCCAAGTCGATTTGACCCTCAAATCTAAGATGAATCTGAGTGGGGGGCTGGTCAAAGACCTAAGAGTGCCCTAAAGGGCCCCTTGTTCACACTAAAGACTGGTTGGATAATGCCTCAAATATTTCATATAAAAAGAGGCCATGGGTGCACTATGAATTCAAGAATCTCATTGTATTTTTATGATGCCTCTATTCTCCTACAAGGAACCTCTTTCCTTCTTGGAGCATACTAACATCATCTCATTAAGCTATTCACCTCACCTCTTGAGGGAATAAGCTTGAATTTCTTCACCATTTACTTTCTAGTTTTACATTTGTAAGAAGATCTCTCACATAGGGGACTCAAGATCCCTCCCTAGGAGGAAGAGGGGATCCATAAGTCCCCCTTTCTCTTTGGTGTTTTCCCACTAATATAATTTCTCCATTGGTGGCATGGATATTGGTCAATTGTTTGATTGATTTGGGTTCTAATTTCCTTATGCATTTTAGTTTTGTTTCTTTAATTGTTATTAGCTTGTTTCTTTGTTTATTTCAAGTGATTAAGTCATTTGATTCATACACTAACCTTTGTCCTGTCTAGTATGCCTAACTAGACTTGCAAGTATCCTTCTTTTGCTCCTTCAAGTGGTGAAAAGGATACAACACAAGTTTACAATAGTATATCTCATAGTGATAGTGTGACAGTGGTTCTATCATTCTACTTCTATGTTAGGGCAGTTGGATGGGGCAAGGACAAGTGGTTGTAGCCAGATTCCAGTTGTAGTCGGAGAACATAGGGGGTTGTAGACTCCTTCTGGTTGTAGCCAGAGAATTGGGGTGTTGGAGCATCCCTCAAGTTGTAGCCTGAGAACATAGGGGGTTGCAGCCTCTTTCTGGTTGTAGCTAGAGAATTGGGGAGTTGGAGATTCCCTCAGGTTGTAGCTTGAGAAAATAGGGGGTTGGAACCTCCTTCTAGTTGCAGCTAGAAAACAAAGGAAGTTGATGCTTCCAGTGAATGTAATTCTTAAAGACATATAAGAAAAAGCATTTCGCAGTTTTCTCCCACTTCGGGTTTCCACGTAAAACACTGGTGTACTGTGTATGTGTGTGATTTCTCATTTGTTCATTGTTTATTTACTCTACAACTATTGGATGATAATGCTACATTGATATAACGCTTGCATTTTATGGTGAAAAATGATTAAATTTCTCTATTACTGATTCACCCCCCCTCTCAGTAATCCAACAGCTACAACCACCTATCCTTGCCCCGTCCAACTGCCCTGAAATATAAGTGTCAAATGTAGAAATTGAATATGTCATTGTCACAACCTATTCTTTGAAATCTGCCACTGTATACTCATCAACCAATATGATCTAATCACATATACCTCAAACACTATACCACAATATTGTACCTCAAACTATGTACTAGAAACTCACTTTTATACAACCTCTATATGTACCAATAACTTCAACAACATACCTCAACCAAACTCCCTCAAACATGAACCAATACTAAACTTTAGTAGATTTGCCTCAGATCAACTCTATAGGAATCCTTAAACTTCCAAGAGGGAATCCAACAAATTTACGAAGTAAACCCTCAACCAGATTCATAAATTCAAAACTACACATATGAAAACAATACATTTTTATTCTTGTAGCATTCTGCTACCGTGGTTTTGTTGTCACGATTCTATTGCCACGATTTTTCTGCCGAACTTTTTCTACCACGATTTTTCTACTGCACTTTTCATGCCACGATTTTTCTTCCGCACTTTTTTTTCCGCACTTTTCCTGCCGCGATTTTTCTACCACACTTTTCCTGCCGCACTTTTTGTGCTGTAGTTTTCCTGCCTTGATTTTTCTGCCAGAATTTTCTCTATCAATAATACCTTCCCAAATAACCTTTCACAAAATAAATATTCAATTATATTCAATACATTCTCATGGGAAATCCTTTCTCTCTTATATATAATTCCATGTAGCTTCCTCAAGGGGTTACCTTCTAACCAACTTAACCCACTTTCCTTATTTTAGGGCCAACCCACTTCTAACCACTTGTCCACTTCTAACTCACTTTGCTACAAATAGTAAATTCTCCACTTCTAGTTGCAACTAAATTATTATTTAATTAATTAATTAATTTTTCAACCACTTTAAATTATCCATAAATAGTAAAATCACCAACCACTTTATTATTTAAATAATTTCTCTTTGCAACCACTTTGACTACTTTATTATTTAAATAATCGATCTTTACTCACAACTTCTTGTTGCAACTAACTTTTCTATAATTAGTCAATTCACAACTTCTTTTCTATTAAGTAACTTCTTGTTGCAACCACTTTATTATTTAATGTATTTCTTGATGCAACAACTATATCCATTATTAATTCCTAGTTTCACCCACTTGACTAGTCAACTTCTTCTAGGAGATTCTAGAATTAATTTGACTTATTTGACCTTCTAGATAACTCATGAGGGTTTTCAAAATTCACCATGCCATAACTCTCTAACCGTGAGGAGTTATGTGAAGTTTCACATATCACCGAAAATGGCATGACATGTATTATCCATCTAGAATAGTATTACCTACAAATATATTAAACTTCATAGCATTATACATCAATCAAACTGAAGTCCCTTAATCATACTGTTGGGGCTACCCAAATTTTCTACCGGACTTGCTTCAAGGGTTGACATCAATGAAAACCAACCCAATTAATCAACAACGTTGACCACTCCATCAAAACATGTAAGTTTACCCGAAGGTTGGAGCCCCGAAGTCACGAACTCCTGTCGAATCAGAGGAAGAATAATAAATCATGTCAACCGTTGATCTGTTCAAAACATTCCAAGGAAGAAGGTGGTCAAATCTAGCCTTGACCTACTTCGGCGATAAACAACTTAGATAAACCAAGAACTCTTGAACCTCGAAGTTCCAGAATAAATGAATGCCATATGATCAAGACAATCGAAAATCTATGGTGGTAGATATATTCAAAACTTCAGAAATAATCGAAGGATAATACAAAAGTGTCAAAACTCATGAATACACGAAGTACTGAAGTCATGAAGTAAGACATGTGGAAAAAAATGAATATGACACGTGGCCCAATCAAATGGTGACAAGTGTCAAGGTCTATGTGGCACATAAGGATTGTAAAAGTCATAAATCATGGTGAATTGTGGCAACCACTCAGCTAGTGCTACATCAGTAGTGACGTCAACAAGAAACGTCACTTCGGGAGTACATCCTTCGAGGATAACCAACTTCTACTACCAACAAAACTTGTTGAAGCGCCGAAGGCCGAAGTCATGAATAACCGAATACCCGGACAATGGGAGCTCCTTTGTGCCTAAGTCTATGGTCCCAGCTCCTAGACATATATAGGTTATCAAGAAGGGAGTGTTGATACACACTTCGATATAATTTTCTCCAAAAGAGTTGGAATATTGCAATGGCCTAAGTTCCGAAACCCCGAATTCTCAAAATGAACAAGAACCGTCCATCTTAAACATGCAAATAAAACATGACTGTCAATCTTGATAAGTGATTAAGAACTCATTTGGATTAGTGCTTAGACACTGCCTATGGTCATATGGAATAGAGGTCCTGAAAGTGCATCTGTGTGAATTTAACATACAGAGGGAGATTGTTTCCTCTGCTAGGAATAAATTTTGAACCATACATGATCTAGATTATGTACTGATTGATATTAAGTGATCAAATACATCCAATGCATTGGAAAGCTAATAAAAAAGCTCAAATATGATCTGTTGGAGAACTGGGGACGTAACATAAGCTTAAGAATAAAATAAAAAAGGCATGAGATCGAGTTAAAAGAAATTGATCCATACCTAGGATCAATTTATGAAAAACCCCTCTTACTAAATTGAAAAGATTTCACGTTAAATGGGTGAATAAAATAGGAGATATTAATTCTAAATTAAAAGACAAATGCTATTACTATTAATTTAAATGAAGAGGTGAAATGGTCCAAAACAAAGGGACACAATTCTTCAATGCTCACACCAGTAGGAATACTATATAAGCAAGAAACAAGAGTGAAGAAGAACTGTCTCTGCAGTTAAGATCAAAGACCAAAAAGAAGAATTAGATTCCAAAGAAGAAGAACTAATGATATTTATGCAATGAGGATGGAAGGAAAGAACAAGGAAGTATTCACATCCTTTACTAAGTATAGTGTGAATAAAAGGGAGTTTGTGCTTCCTAGGGTTGGTTCCCTAAATACAAGGGAGTTGGTTCTTCCTAGGGTTGGTTCCCTAAATACAAGGGAGTTGGTGCTTCCTAGGGTTGTTGCCTTGAAGAAGGTGGTTTTTGTCTCCTATAGTTGGTGCTCTAAAAAGGATTGTTGTCCTTCACTATCTCAGATTATTCTTTATAGAAACTTGTAAATTATTTTTAATTACATTTATATAATTGATTTTATATACAAGTCCATTGTTGATATTTGTGGTGATTAATACAATAAAAAAGTAATTACTAATTGTTTAAAAAGAGGTAATATTGATTCACCCCTCCTCTCAGTATTTCCAACATATAAAACCTCAAAGTTTAAGTAGAAAACATAAAATATTAATGCCAAGTTGAAACAAGTCCAAAAGAGTTCAATAGTGCACTCAAAGGATAATAATACCAAGAGACTCAAAAAACAAGGCTTAGTGCAACATAATCAACCTCCAAATCAAAGAAAAGGATCCAAAAACAATCAAGTAACATACTTAGAAGGTTTTGGAACCAAAGAGACAGAAGTTTCAAAACCTACAGATGATGAGGATCAAACTACTGATGAAATGGACTGAACCAAAGGATCAAGTTAACCTAGGGAATCATGAACATTTCTCAATTTGAAGGAAATGAAAACTCAAAAGAGGAAAAAAAACATGTGATAATCATAAAACTTCAATCATCACACTCACAATAAAGCATGGAGGATTCTAATGTAAATGTCTGAGACAAAGAACTGACAAAAAAGAGGTAAAATAGGCTCTAGATTCACTCAAAATAGAGACTATCGCTCCTCCAATCATGTAGACAGGGTGACTATTTCTCCCTAAAAAATTGTAGGGGGGTGATGAATAATGTATTATCACCCCGTAGTCCCTTATGGGGGAAGGATGAAATCCCGAAAGTGATGGAAAATGAAAAATTTCTTCTTTTCAATTTACATGAAAACTCAAAATAGACTCTTCTTTTATTTCACTTAGAATCAAAATGGAAGGACTCAATGACACTTGCAAAGAACCCAAAAGTAAACAAGATGAATAAAACAAGCACTCAACTAGGCTAAAAGAATCCAAACACAAAGACTCTTTCAACACTTGTTCAAATAAGAAATAACATGTGAAGTAAAGGAAAACCAATGTATAAAATTTCAAATTCCAATTAGCAAAAAAATTAATTAATTCCAAGTTGAAAAAATTCCAAAAGAGTTCAAGAGTATGCTCAAAGGATCAAAATACCAAGAGACTCAAAAAACAAGGCTTAATGCAACATAAACAACCTCCAAATTAAAGAACTAGATCCCAAAACAATCAAGTAACACACTTAGAAGGTTTTTGAACCAAAGAGACAGAAGTTTGAAAACCTACAGATGATGAGGATCAAACTAGTGATGAAATGGACTGAACCAAAGGATCACATTAATCTATGGATTCATGAACATTTCTTAATTTGAAGGAAATGAAAACTAAAAATAGGCAACAAAACATGTGTGTTGAGGAAAAGGTATAGAAAACCTTACTCAAGCAGTTTCAGATCTTGTCGAGATAAGACAAGATACTTGGGAATGTCACATGGGGTTTATATCCTAAAAACAAATTGCTTAATCCACATGTATTAATTACAAAGGAATAAGGTTGGTTTTTATGTGTTGTATATATCAATGCAAAAGAAGTAAACTTAAACAAAGTTACTTAAATGTGTACAAAAATTATACAAATGTATATATGGAAAGAAAAAGAATGAATCAGATCATTAAAACACATGTGTGAGACATAAATAATAATCATATTTTTCATTTATTTCATTGTGAGATACAAAAATGATTTCTCTCTACAAACTCTTGCGGGGGTAGGGACCAAAATCAAATTTAGAAGCCTTCAATGGGCACCATACAAAAAGACTCTGACAATCAAGAAGAAAACCAAAACTAAAGATCTGGATCAGATTGTAACAAAATGTTGTCACTTGACTTTGCAGGATATTATTTATTAGTAATGAAAATCAATTCATGCACAAACAAAAATAAACAGACTGTCAAATATAAAGAATACACCTTTAAAACAAGTTGTTGAAATATGTGATTCGATTTTTTGAATCGTGTTGCCTTCAATAAGACCCTGCTATCATCAGGAGGATTAATCTTTCTAGTAAACT
Source organism: Picea engelmannii (assembly GCA_009831015.1). Lineage (NCBI taxonomy): Eukaryota > Viridiplantae > Streptophyta > Pinopsida > Pinales > Pinaceae > Picea > Picea engelmannii. The sequence goes on along the minus strand of ML819864.1, from coordinate 16,855 downwards.
TAGAATGAATGAAAGTTGAAAGTATCTCACTAGCATAGAGAAAACCTTATGGTTGTAGTCCTCCTTCTATTATCTCCTCTTGTATCTTCACTTCATTGAGATTTTATTCCCCCTCAATAAGTTATGGTAGTTCAACTACCTTTCTTTAGTTAAGTCAAATTAACTTAACTAATTAGTTTGAGACAATAAATAATAATAATATATAAATAAGGGTCTTAAATAATAATTAAATAGGTGGGACCCCTTGTGACTCCCAGTTATTTCTTTTAATAACCATGAAACATGAAATATAAAAATCAGTCATAATATTTCAAATATACCTTCCTTGTAACTCCCATTTTCAAAATTATGACCAAATATTTTTAATATCAACCCAATATAATTTGATCATATCCATGTTGTCCCAAAAATAATGCCTAAAAATTCTTGTTGTCCAAAACTTTATCAAAGTAAAAATATTGTTTTCAACATATAAAACCACATTAATCATCATCAAAATCCATATTTTCTATGAGAGGCATTAGGCCTCTTCTCACTGTTGTCCCCTTTTGATTTTTTTGTGGCAGCCTTTGAATAGTTAGAGCCTTAAGGTTGAACTACACTAATAACATGAGAACATTCATCCTTAAGATGAAGGCAAGAGGATACTGATTTGGAAGATTATTTGGATGAATTGGAGTGAGTGGCTATTCCTTTTCCCTTGTCCTACACAGGCTCGAGGTTGTAGGATTCCTTGGCCTACTAGGTTTAAGAACCCAACTTGGAAAAGATGGTTCAATTCTTGGGGCTCAACATCAAAACGTATAGAGAACCAAGGTCTTATGTGACCCCTCTGCCAATTTCCCCTTCCTCTGTTACCTCTGACATTATTGTCTCTACTGAAAAAGGTCATCCGAAATAAATGTTCCAATTAGTTATGAAAAATATCGACAGTTCATGCATCAACCCTACCTAAATAAAATTAAAGGTTGGCTCTATCATTCTAAAAAGAAGTGCATACAAGATGACACGGACCCCCAAACCCTCGGGTCGAGGTCCATGCAGGATCTTTCTAAATTTTCCCTAGAGTCTGATTGACTCTTTGATTTCCCCTCGAGGAATATCGCATACACTCACGATGTATCCACAGGTCCTTATGAATTGAGCCTGTGAGAACAAACTCCAGGCGTCAACCCAAATATCCTTGACCCCAATAACATCGCGCCCTTCACAAATTCGATACTTCAAGTCTTCGCAATTTCGCGATCCCTATTGTCGAGTTCCTCGGTCCTCTACTACTGAAACCTGAAATGTCGATTCACTAAAATGTAGTTAGCAAAGGCTGGCTTCTCACAAAACTTTGCACCAATTTGGAAATTCAGACTTCGCGACTTCATGAATCCTGATGCAAGGCTTCCGGATCTCCAACCTACGAACCCCCAAAATAGTTAACGAAGTTTGACTCCGCCTGGCGACAAGTACGCCACCTGTCTCCTCCGCTATCTTTTATTTATGATATGGACTCCTACCACTTGTCACTCTTCCTGGCTCTCGGAACTCTTGATCCAAAAGCGCTGCCTCCTCCGTTTCCTGACACCTGAAGTGCCGAAATCCCGAAACTCCACGCCAACTCCTATCGCAACTCGCGACTTCGGGACTTTCGTTCCACTACGCTTATATCCTTATTGTCAGGATCCCCAAAATGCCAAAATGATTTGCCGGCTTGTGAAAATCACGATCAACGGTCCACGTTGATTCTGGATCCTGGAGTGATGAGTTCGTCGGCCTCTAACCACCCTGCAACTTCTCTGGATCCTATGGCCCTCACGACTTCGTGAGTTCTCCACGGAGAATTACGACCGCTCGTTTCCTCCTTGAAAGCTCCTACAAAATGAACCAATGTTCTTCCGAGGGAACTTAACTTCTGTTGGATGACTTCGACCTTCGTCTCCTTTGAAGTGTTCAAAGGTGTTAACCCTTCTGATCTTTCACTTGCAACTCAAGTCTCAAAAGGAACTCCTGCACGCACTCCTTGCGGAACCCATTCAAATACCTCTAAGTATTTGACCTCTTGACTATGTGCACTCTCTCTGCAATAGCAGTCCTTCAACTCTCCCCTTGGTTGATAAGTTCTAAGCTTTCAACTAGCCTGCACACACCTTGCATGGCTTCTGTGTGCTTCTCCTGCACTTCTGCTGGAATGAGAACAACGATATCCCTGCTGAGATTCTAGAGATAAAGAATCTGAACCTTTGTCAATGCACTCCTTGCGGACGTTTCACTGCACTCCTTGTGGACGTTTCACTACACTCCTTGCAGGAACTCTCTCACTTAGGAAGAGAAACAATTGAAATTCATTATCTTTCTCTCTCAGACTTCAAACATTCAATATGAAATCATACATACACAGAGTATTAAAACAAATGCATAACAGAAAGAATAAAACCATTGTAAGCATACCATTCACCATGTATAACCAGAAAACATCATAACACCAAGAAATATGATTCAAAGCTTCTTATATTAATTCAAGCTCTTGTACATGGGTCTTTCTCTACAACTCTCTGTTACAGCTTTATCCTTCTGCTCTATGCTAATGTTACAATGATCTCATGATACAATAATACAAAGACGAGGGTGTCTATATCCATTTTCCCTCTTGTTCTTCTAAACTGTCTAATCTATCAATTCAAACCTACCTACTTTCATTAACTATGCATAAATGCCTTAATGTTTTATAGATGAGAGAAATCTCTCAAGATCTGTTTACAACCTCCAAGATATAAATGAAAGTATGCCATCTTCCTAACTATTACATTAATATCCGCCCCCTTAACTTTCAAAACATTTCAAAACGTGAAAAATGCGTGTTGCATTTTCCAGCTATCCTTTGCCTCTATGCTCACTTGACTGCTTACGATGCTCCTACATCACAAGCAATCCATTCATCATAATATTCAAATCAATAATTAATTGCTATTGAAGAGGGAATGAGAGGGTTGTTGGGAAGATGAGGGGATGGTAATGAACAAAAACATGGGTAGCATGGATGGGAACCACTAGCATATACTATTCAAGCAACATCAAAATAATACTTCCATTTCCAAATTAAACATTAGTCACTCCCACTTCATTTTTATTATTTCTTTTGAAATGTCATTTACAATAACAAAACAGGGAATTATAATGAATTTGGGAAGATGGTGGGTTTGTAAGGAGAAAAAAATGATATAATGAATGGGAAATGAAATGGATACTTTTCTATTAAATAAAATAGCATTTAATCTTTAGAAATGACATACTCTTAATTGCCAAAAACATTTTAAACTGTAGGCAATCCCAAAGTAAAAAACACAACAACTTCTATATCAAACCCAAAGAAAAACTCTAGGACTGTCAAACTCAGTCAGTCAAATCCTATCTTTCTTCTTCGAACAACAACACAATTTATACACATATTTTCAATAACCAATTATCAACGATTATGCACAAAGCGCTTAGAACAAACATGAAGAGGATGATAAAAAGAACATGCCATCAAACTTTAACATTGTATCAACCAAATCAAATCTCTGTACTATGGATTGGGTTTGAGACCTTTTATTTTATTAACTGGTTGCTTTCCTTTTTTCCCCAAAATCAAATGACTTCAATCATCACCGAGCGAAAACAACTATTACAATTTTTCTTCCACTATACAATTTACTTGTTTTATTTGCAGAGTTCTTTTTGTATGAGAAATATCAACAGACTTGTTCCATTAAAAATAGAACACACCCAACAAGCAATGGAGTGTAACATAGGCCAACCAATACTCAACATACGACACTGGTAACTACCTCCAGTATTTTCCATGTGACAGTCTGGGTTCGAAACCTTGATGTTCTTTCCTTTTATTCACTATCTAATTACCACAATTCATGTAGGTAATCAACCCATGGACCAAGAAAATATGCAAGTAATGAATCTTTGTACTGTCAGGTTAATGCATAACCAATTCACAATCCAAGTCCAGGCTCACAACGAACATGATAAGGGAGAACATGTTCTGAACAATATGTGAGTGCAACAACTTCGCAAGTGGGGTTTATAACATAAAACCAAAATCTCCAACAAAGTTTGACATAGTCATCCAAGGTGGACATGAGGTAAAACCCTACTTTTCCTTCATTCGAACCGTGAAATGGAAACTAAATAGGGAAACAACTTCTCATGAGTAGAGAAGGAAGTAACAATAACCACAAAGAGAACCCAGAACCCGACTGTATCATTTTCTTACCATAAGAAAAACCTCCATAATTCTATTTCGGGACATGGGTGATAACAAACAAAAAATGCTATAACCCTATCAACAACCAGGATCAACAATAACCAATCATCCACCCTGATGCAACCATGATCAAATACTTTCAACATGAAGGAGCATTTAAAACAAATTCCAATTTTCAATATTTGAAATTCCAACCAATATCATTTGCATAGATAGAATACACATCCAACCACCATATCTTTCAAAAAGAAAGTACTCTGCATATGAATTCTAAGAGCCAAACAAATATTCTATCCAAAGCGAGGCTAGAATGATGAATGGAAGGGAGAGAGTCACCATAACTATGAGGAAAGTGTCAAAAAAGACCAAATATTGCCACTATTCTCCACTCCCGAGCAAAATAGAGGAAAACTAACTAGAACAACCAAATGTGCGACAAGGTGAAGGTGGTGAACTCGAGGAGGGTAAGAACGACATGCAGTAAATGCATGTCACTTCTCCACCCACTCATTAATTTCCATCAACCATAGCTAGGGTGTAATACATCCAAACTCTATTAAGCGCATTAATCAACCATACGAATCAACCATGTCACTTCCATATTGAAACAATAACCCTCTTTTACCATAGTTTAATACCAACACCATAACACTACATGTTATATATTCATTTATAACAAATTCCACTTTGCAAGGATCGTTTGAACTCAAAACAACTTTATAAATCACAACTAATTGTCCACCAAGCATAACTAATACCATAAATGTAATATACCATGAATGCCACATATTATAAACAATGTGAGTGTAATTCAATGTCCAAACTTTAACCATATGCCAGAGAAGATGTGTAGCAGTTGTGAGTGGAGTTGTTGTTAATTTGTTTCATCTTTTAAATTGTCAGCCATTATAATCATCGATGCATGTGGAAAATTGTTCATATTTTTGTGTTTTCCCAAACTGTAATATGCTTAATAAAGTCATCATGAACGCTAATTAAAGAAGTGTTTCTTCTTCACCATGATTCAAACAAGGGTATCCCACCTATCTAGCTATTATTTAGTATACGTATATAAATAATAAGGCATTGCAACCCACTTGCAGGCATGGGTACTAAGTTGCACTTTTGGGCGTCAACAAACTGGTGACTCAACATGGAAATCTATTTCTAATAGATTGAGAACTCAGTATGTTTGGTTTCACAGACAAGTAGATGATAAAAATAAATAAAAATTGTTGAAGAATAGTTATGCAACAGGGGGGAAAAGATGGTTTAAGGGAAATAATGAGACAAGATTTTGGGAATAACTTAAGGAAAGTGGTACGTATGAGGGGATTTGGTCCTGTATGCATAAAATTAGAACAATATGTCACATATAAAACTTCTTAAATATTTTAAGGGGAAACTTTCTGGTACACTCTTTGAAACTCAGGATGGAAGGAAGAAAGGGAAATAAAAAATAGGGAAGAAGGAAAAATCAACTATCCTACAAGAGAGTTGAAAGAAAAAAGAAATTTCAGCGAAGTATGAAAGGGGGAAATCGTGACAACTGTGTATACCTTATTTCGTATTGATCAACAATACTTACATAATGACATTGTTTTGGCAAAACTGATCCAAACTTTATTTCTAATAAATTAAAAAAAACAACAGAAATTAAAAACTCAACAAACCAAAGTAAAAAAGAGAAAATATTAAAATAAAAGGCTATGTACATAAGTCATTTCAAATAAGCGTTAATTATCAAACTGGTTCCATGTAATGTTTCAAGTGGGAACCATTAGTGTTGTAAGAGAAAAATCGTTCTTCCAAATCCTTTAGAAGGTATAAGTTTGCACCTACGACAAAAGCAATTTTAAAAGTACCTAGCCATAGTTTCTAGAACTTTGAGTGTCTTCCTCTCTCAGCATGAGATGAGCCCCATAGTATGAATTTTTCATCAATATTGAATTCAACATCTTTTGCTCATCTGTTAAAATACTTTTTTCAAAGTTTGTTTCCTTCTCTTTATGTTTTCTAAGGAAAAAATCATTTGTTCTTCCAGGGATAATAGTGCATTTATCCTTTAGGGAACATTGGAAGAATTTAATTCTTCAATATGCAACATCAACCATAAAGAGGAAAGATCAATCTCAGTGGGAATAATAGCCTCTTGACCATATGTGAGTTGAAAGGGAGTACAACATGTGATTTCCTTGGTGGTAGTGCAATCTTCCCAGAGAGCGTAAGTGAGAAGTGTGTGCTACTGGCGAGGTTTATCCTCTATGGTCCTCTTGATGATCCTAACCAGGTTCTTGTTAGTAGACTCAACTTTCTCAATTTCTTAGGGTTAATAGGTTGATTAAGTGAAATGTTTGATCCCTAATTTAACCAAAAATTGAGCTAACTTTGCAGAAATGAAGGCTGGTGCATTATCTGTAATGATCTCTAGTGGAATACCAAATCTGGAAAAGAGATTAGTTTCTAGGAAAGAAATTACCCGCTCATCCTATGCATGCTTAATAGGGACAACCTCGGTCCATTTAGTAAAGTAGTTCATGGTTGTCAAAATAAAAATAATCCCTATGGAAGACGGAGGATTGATAGGACCAATGAAGTCTAGGCCCCATTTAGAAAAAGGAAAATCTAGGAGGACATGTTGTAGAGGCATGGAAGAAAGACGTTCTTTCCCAACAACTTTTTGGCATTTATCACAAGATATTTCGAATTTATAGGAATATCGAAATATCGAAGGCCAATAGTAACCATTTCTTATAATTTTAAAGGTGGTAGCTTTAGCAGAAAAAATGGCCACCAACATGAATGATAGAAATTGATGATCCATGAGCTTCCTGTAACAATTTATGTGCTTCTTAATCATTCACGCATCGAAGTAATAAACCATCAACAGACCTTCTAAACAAGAAGTCTCCCAAAATGATATACCTGGAAGATTCGAGGTGGAGTCTTCTTCTCTAGTGAGGATCCAAGTTATCTGGGCATCTTTGATGTTGCAAGTAATACACCAGATTTATGTACCATGGATGTTGAGCTATAGAAAGATCTTGATTTTCAATATAGAATAGAGTTGAAAGAGGATTATCTTGATCATCAAATTCTTCACTTGGTTCAGGGTGTTGAGCTAAGTGAAGGGCCAAGTCTCATCCCTTAACAATTTTTTAAGTCTGTTATAGCAAGATTTTCCTCACCATTGATATCTTGCACAGAGGGCCTTTTTCCATTTCCCTATGAAGACTTATCAACCCCCTTTTGATAATTCCAGAGCCAAAAATATATATTTTCCCACATATACACTCCCTAACTGCTTTGCAAGATGCGTATATGCTTGCTTCTCCACTACAGCTCGCGTATATCAAGATTTGTTCCAGAAAATATAAAATGAGGTCGGGTTTCCATGTCATGACAAAATATCTCTGATATTTGGCCTTCCATATACTAGAAACATTTCAACTCGACCCTTCAGTTGCATTATGGAGGCTATAAAAGCACAATTTCAAGCTATGAAAAAAGGAGAGAAAGAATTCAACTTTGAGAGAAAAGTTACTCTGGAGAAATTACTTCATATTGAGTCTGCATCCCTTTGTCCCTCAAGTATGAACACAGTGTTCAGCCCCCAATCTCTTTCCTTATTGTCGAGAGGACCTCATTACCTCTTTGTTGTGAGCTTTCCCTTGGTGGAGCATTGAAGGGTTGGAGACCCAGTTGGAAGGAACTTGGTTTCTTGGTTTCGAACCGTGCCGAAACGAAAGTCTATAATGTTGATACTTCTGTTGATCAATTATTAATAGAAATACTCCTTTCCCATCCTATCAATATATTGAAAATATATGATTATTATCCATGGGCATGTTTGTAATGTTTATTAATGGATTGTGCTATCTGATGTGCTAACTCATTTTATATATTGTTGCTATATACTTGCATTTCTTGTTTATTGAGAACTTCTTGCAGGTGTAAATCTTTGGGTCAAAGTGTTCAACGATGGAACAACATCAAATGATTGGATCGAGGTAGGCTTCTTCCTCGTATTGCACATTAGTTTATATAGCACATGTTGGAATTGAGTTGATTTCTGCAGTCATACCTGTCTATTGTGATTTACCCTTGGCCATAGATATTTTTTCCCTTGTAACAGAAATGATGACCATACTGGGGATAAATATTCCTTCTAAGGGTTGAAGTACCTTTTTCTTCTTACCTTTCTCTTTTTCCTTTGTGTTTTTTTTCGTATCACTGCTGGACATATTCTATTCACTCTAGGGTTGAGTTTTCAGCCTTTTACCCTTGCCTGGCCTTGTTTTAAAGCATATACGCCCTTTTTTCCTTGAAATTCATGTGTACATGCTTGTTGTCTCACATCCATAAGCGTATATACACCCTTTCCTCTTGAACAATCACGTATACCACTTCCCCTTGCTTTCTTGCTTGGTTTAGTGACTGCTGGGTAGGTTTTGAGGATCACTGAGCCTTTTTAGGTCTTTATGGTGCCTGTTGAGATTATCTGGGATGACAGGAAACCTGTTTGGAGTTGAATTTTTGGGTGATGTCTTTCTCTTTGTTTTCCATTTTTTATTTTTCCTTGGTAGTTGGGTTGTCTACTTAGCTGCTTGGTATTCTGCTCGAGTGATTGCTTTTATACACAACAGAAGTTATATATCAAGTCGCTTATCAGTCCATGCATTTTCTTTTTAATACATTGAAAATACAAAAAAATAGGAATTTTTTATTGGTTGGTATTTTTGTCTTGGAACCATTATCATTAGCTTAGCACATTTAGCGAAATATTGCATTTTACTTCTAAGTTGCAGAGTTAAAATTGAAGATTGCACTGTTTTTATTTAGCATATCACTCACTAAAAATTTAAAGCTAGGCTTTGCATTATATCTATTTTTATTTTCATGTAGAGTCATAACACCATGAGTTTCATTTCCATACCTTTTTGAGTAATCACGACCAATAAAATTTACGCTTTAAACTAAAATTAATTAGTGACGATTTTATTGTTTAGGGTGCACAAACTAGCCTAGGATTTAGTGCCTTGGAATAGGATTTTGTGAGTAAACTTCTCCAAGGCAATTAAATCAACGTATGTGTGTGAGACAGGGAGTTGAGAAATCCATTATATAATTGGTAATATCAAGAGGCTCTGCTCACACCGAAGTTAAGCACGAGGTCGCGTGAAGTTTGTTGAAGGGATAACCCCTGGATACTCACCTAGTGTCAGAGATATTTCTGTGGATTTATTCGTATTTTTGGATCTTGTTAGTATCCATACCTCTGTGAGAGGCGGTACTTTCAAGGTTTCGGGCTTTGCTACCCTGCCAATACAGTAATACAGACTTACAATTGTTCGCATGTGCATTGGTTATACAGTGGTTGATTAGTTGCTTGACTTAGGTTTCTCATAGGTTACTTGAAGGGGTTATTCTTCTTGTATCATGAGTCAGATAGGGGTCAGACAACACACAACCTTTATGGAGGATTACCTCTCCGGGGGGATATTACCAACTAGTTGTTAAGCCTACGAGGGCCCTTATAACTGATTCTGTTACCTCCAAACTTTAGCAGGGAGTCTCAGGTCCCTCTTGGATGAGGCATGCTCTTTGATTACTAGTTGGCCTTAGGATATATTTTTATTTGTTGAGAGTCATAAGTCATCGTGGAGTCGGACCAGCTTCCTCGCAGGTCCCGTCGATTGTTACAGTTACCACCAGTTTTCGAGATATTTCCTTCTAAAAGGTATAGAGTTATCGAGAGTGGTACACACACATCCACTTTTTAGACTTATCATCCCACAAGGATTAGTACTGAGTCTAGTCTTCAGAACACTAGGAGTTCATCAACTCCCAATCCCACTATAGCTAATTGCACTCCTTCGACACCTGCAGCCGCTACAGTTGTAGTGCTGGAGGCCTACATCGGTATTATGGCTCGACCCATAGTCAATGCTTCGTCTCTTGCCTCTAACCATTTTGGGGGTTTTGGCCACTCGCCGAGTTACAATGTTCAGACCATCCCCATGGCTGCTAGTCCATTTTCTTATGGTATACCAAGTTTCACTTTGCAGTTTTCGATTGCCATCCCAGCTGCTGGCCATAACGCTAGCCTTGGACATGGGGGCACTACACCTCCTTACAATCCCTTTTCATTTGGTAACTATCATATTCCCCAAGTGAATATTAATGTAGGAAGTGTCCCCTTCATTAACCCCGGGTCTAATCCTTCTACGGTTGGATGGAACAACCAAGTTGGCGGACAAGTTCCACCCTATATCACTATCCCCTCAGTGCCGAATTTGATCAATACTTTTGGCATAACGAATCCATTTCAATCTCCAGATTCCCACTTGGAGGAGGTCAGTATTATGTCTTGGGCACCCCCAACCTGGATCTAATCTAGTTGGGGACAGTTTCAACAACCCTCAGTTTGGAGCTAATCCAACTGGGGACAATTTTCATAACCCTTATCATAACATTCCTGCTGGAATGATGCCCAATCCATATTTCATGAATTCGCCCGGAGGAGGGTATTTTAATTTCGGACAAGGTTCTGGTCCTTACCAAAATCCTGGATGGAATGCGGCTCCTAATACTCAGTCTTTTGCGAGAGGCTGGGGTCAGGTATCACAACCCTGTATTCCCTTTCTAGCCACGCTTAATCTGCCAGATTTGTCTAAAATAATGAAAGACCTAGTGAGTCATGATCCCACATGGCCCCCTGTCCCCACCAAGCTTCCGTCAGACATTCCAAAGTTTGAGGGTAAGAATGGCGAGGACCCTGGTGATCACGTCACTACTTTTCATCTCTGGTGCTCATCGAATTCTTTGAATCATGATTCTATTAGATTATGATTGTTTCAGTGCACTCTTATCGGGATTGTGTCATAATGGTATATTGAGCTACCTAGGGGGACATATGGGTCTTTTCAACAATCAGTGCTAGCCTTTCTTAACTATTTTCAACTACCCATTCGTTACAATGTTGGCCTTGAACTTTTGTCAACTTTACGCCAGGGTTCCAGCACTCATATTTCAGACAATATCCAAGAATGATGCAGGCAAAGATGGTTAGTTAAGACTCCCATACCCACGACCTTTCTTTTAGATTTTTTTTTAAATCCTTTGCATGCTCCTATTTCAAAGGATGTTGCTACTTCTGGGGTCTTCAGCGAAGAAGAGGCCATTTTTAGAGCCCAACAATTCGATTTGATCTATGCCCAGTATGGGATGTTATAACACCTTCTTCCCGACACACCGCAGTCGACTCATGATCCTAGATAGGGTCCTGGGCCCCATGCCAATGGCATTGTGGGGTCCACCAATGTAAAATCTGCAGACTCGGCAACGAAGTCTGCCAGAGGACCAGCTTCATCTGGATCCTCCAAACTCACCTAATTGATGGATGAACATTCTGTGCAGTCATCAAAAAACCCAAATGGTGACCAACAAGCAGATGGGAATAAACAAAAAGGTCGAAATAATCATAGAGGTGGGAAGAATAAACCCAAGGACAAGAATAATAATGGAAAAAAGAATGATAATGTTGGAGAGGGCACGAAAGAAAAGCGTAAGGTTAAGTTTCCTTGTAAACTTTGTACAGATGATCACCTTACACACTTATACCCCAAACTTGCGGAGGCTGTGAGGCTTTTAAATCTTCCTCCCATTGTGCTAACGAATCCTTTTCTTCACAACCAACACTTAGCCTTGAGTTCTTCGAACGCCGAAAATGCGCCTGGTGGCAGTAAAAACCCACCATCACAAGATGGCGACCGTGTTTGTATCAATATGGTCGACGAAAAAATCGATATAGCCACTTGCTCTCGAGATTACGGCTCTTCAAAAGCTAGTACGAGCCTAGAAGCTCCTCCTCCACCCTGGGAGACAAATTTACAGATCGAGAAACCAGAGCCACTGCCTCGTATTTTGAAAGGAATATTCAAGCACTCTACCCATAACCCTAATGCTAGAGCCGCCCATAACTACTCTATTGTTGACGATCTAGGCCAAACACCTTGCGCGATGTCTGCTTTGGATGTACTCCAGACGTGTTTATCATAGAGGAATGCCTTACTCTCTGCCTTAGGAGCTCTAGAACCTATTGGCTCAAAGATCATCAAATTTGTTGTCATGGACATGAAGCCTCGCTTACCCTACCATGTGGCTTTCCAAATCCACATGGAGTATTCTAAATATACCATCAAACGAGAAGTCGTTGATGAAGGTGCTACCACTTGCGTGATGTCCTTAGTCTGCTGGAAAGCTATTGGTTCTCCAACCCTTTCAAATTCATCGACCATGTTGACCGCATTTTATGGTCATTCCTTCCACCCTCATGGTATTCTCCCGACCTTTCCGATCTAGTTAGGTGGGAAAATGGTAGAGGTGGAAGTAGAGGTAGTTGATGCACCTCTCGATTATAACCTATTACTAGGTCACAATTGGACTTATTCTATGGTCATCGTCATATCGTCCATTTTTTGCACGCTTTGTTTTCCTCATCAGGGGGAGATTGTGATGATCACCAATTTATCCTTTGCGTACTCTATCCTGAATGCATTTGTTGGACCGTCGATCCCTGTGGTCGACAATTCTCAGCTGACAACTGAGAATATCGGTGTCAAAATCTATTCTTCCCTCATGGGTACTTTTGAATTCTCGACACCGACTCACCACATTTAGGCCATGTCCAATATGCCCGCTTCAGTAGAAAGGTCCATCCCTTTACTCTCTTCTTATTTTAGTGACCCTTGGACCCTACCTTCTCCGACTTCGTTGATTGAAGGTCAATCTCATGCTAGCATGGCTATGCCACTATCGACAGCAGAGATTTCATATCAAGCTATCCTTGACTCTTCTGTCGATCCCGATCCTATTCCCTCACAGATGGTCGAGGAAGATATAGTTCTTAAGCCTGTGAGGTCCACTTCATTATCTTGTTCACATGATTTCTTGGATGAGACTTTGCCTTCAAATGAAGCCATCCTTGAAGCCATGAATTTTTCCAAGAGACCTTGGGACGATTATATGCATCATCGATCTTGTTTTCTCCCAAGTCTTGAAAGAATTGAGCAAGATGATTTTAGATCTACAGTCGATCACGCCGTAGTCCCACTTGATACACATTTCATTTACGTCAAAGGGAATATGGAAAATATTTCTCCTACCGTCCAGATCAATACCTCTCGTACCCCTGGCAAGATCGAAAATGTAAATATAGGTGCAGATTGTTCGCCAGAAGAGATTTTGATCTACACCAACCTCTTCAAAGAATTTCGAGACGTATTCACTTGGTCATATGAAGAGATTCCAGTGATCAACCCCCGTATTGTCGAACATGAGATTAAGACTTACCCGGATGCCAAACCCGTTCGACAACATCTTAGAGTTGTTAATCTTAGGAAGGCCCCCGATATTAAGGCAGAGGTAGAGAAGCTACTTAATGTCATCTTTATCTACCCGGTTCCCTTGACCGAATGGGTATCCAACCCCATTCCCATGAATAAAAAGCAAGGAACCATCTACGTGTGTATGGACTTTCATGACCTGAACAAGGCCTATCCTAAAGACAACTTCCCCACACCTTTCATTGATCAGATTCTCGATGAGTGTGCGGGAAGTGAAATATTTTCTTTTATGGATAAAATTTCAGGCTATAACCAAATCCATATCAAACCCAAAGACCAACATCAGATGGAATTCATATGTCCTTGGGGCACGTTTGCATACCGGAAAATGCCTTTCGACTCGAAAAATGTCGGAGCAACCTTCCAACGAGCTATGACTTTTTATTTTCATGATCTCAAACACATAGTTGAAGCTTACCTCGATGATCTTGTTGCTCACTCTCGCAAGAGAGTGGATCATGCTATGCACCCTCGACTGGTTTTTGAAAGATGCCTCTACTAAAGAATCTGACTCAATCCTCATAAATGCATATTTTGTGTTAGATCTAACTGTCTCTTAGGATTCTTATTCTCTGAGACAGGGATCATGGTAGACCCACTTAAGGTTGAGGCAATTCTTCAGTTTCCTCCCCCGCGCACGATTAGATGGATTCAAGGTTTACAGGGGAAAGATAACTTTTTGCATCGGTTTATTGTAAATTATGCCAATATCACTAAGGGTTTCATGTTCCTATTGAAGAAAGACACCCCGTTTATCTGGGATGAGTGAGCCCAATAGTCTTTTGATGCTTTAAAGAAAGCCTTGGTATTGGCCCCTCTGCCGAAATCTCTTAATTATAGTAGAGATTACTTGTTGTATATCGCCGCGTATGAAGAGACCATTGGTATGGTTCTAGTTCAGGAGGATGATGAGCTCTGCGAGCATGTCATCTACTATCTCAGTCGAAATTTAGTCGGTCCTGAACGTAATTACTCACACGTTGAAAAGATAGCTTTGGCTGTCGTCCACACATTCCAACGTTTATGACGATATGTATTGCTTTGAAAAACTACTGTGCTTGTTGATGTTAATCCATTTCAATACATCCTCACTATACATATCATAGGTGGAAAATATAATAAATGGATTGTCATCTTACAAGAATTTGATCTCGACTTTGCTTCGGCCAAGTCCAAGAAATCACTAGTTTTTGCAAAGATAATATCTGATTTCCCGCGATTAGACGAAGCTATTATTCATGTTGATTCATTTGCAGATGAACACATTTTCCTCGTCTCGTCGTCCGACCCCTAGTATGGAGATATTGTTTTATATCTTCAAACATTTAAGTTCGCTCAGCATCTCTCGCAAGATGATCGATGGTGTGTTAGATACCAAGCCAAAATGTATACAATCGTCGGTGACACTTTGTATCATCGAGGAATAGATAGTATCTTACGTCATTGCTTAACTCATGAGGAAGTCGAGTTAGTCCTTAATGATTGCCACAAAGGTGCTTGTGTTGGTCATCTATCCGGGCTTGCGACAACCCAAAAAATCTTGCGAGCCGGTTACTTCTAGCCCACCATCTTTAAAGATTGTATTGAAGCAGTTAAGAAGTGTCACCCCTGCCAGGTGTTCACTCAAAAAATGCGCTCGCACCCAACCCCTCTTCACCCAGTCATTATTGTTGGTCACTTCACCAAGTGGGGAGTAGATTTTGTTGATTGCAACCCAACTTCGGCTGGGGAGCATCAACACATTATCATGGTTGTCGACTACTTCACCAAGTGGGCCGAAGCCATGTCTACCATGAAATCTAATTGGAAGACTGCAACTTTTTTCGTATTCAACCAAATTATCGCCTGGTTCGGTATCCCAAGTGAGATTGTCACTAATCATGGCAGTCATTTTCAAAATGAAATGATGATATAACTAGTGTCTAAGCTAGGGTTTAAACATGATCACTCATCTCCTTATTACCCCCAAGAAAATGGGAAAGTAGAGGTCGTCAATAAGTCTCTCAGGACCATCTTGCAAAAAACAGTCAGTCGGAGCAATTCCAACTGACACATCATGTTATATCCTGCACTCTAGGCATACCAAACCTTGGTTAAGAATGCCACTAGTTTTTCTCCTTTTTAGTTAGTACACGGTGTGGAGTCGATACTTCTCGTTGAATGCAAAATCCCTTCTCTCAAATTGGAAGCTGAGCTCCTACCTCACACTTTGGATTTAGAGAGATGCCTTGTACACCTAGAGAGTCTTGACGAATAGCGTCGGGACACCTTTACGGCTATCGAGGCAAACAAGAAACGTGTCAAGGTTTAGTACGATAAGTTTTTCTGTCCCCAGTTGTATGCTGAGGGTGACTTGGTCCTCTTGTATGACCAAGCCAAAGAACCGCTAGGGGCAGGCAAGTTTAAACCCATGTGGCACGGTCCTTATATCGTGCGACATGTTTTAGAAAAAGGAGCCTACAAGTTGGAAGATTACGAAGGGAATAAATTGGCTGAGCCCAGAAATGGGATCTACTTAAAAAGGTATTACACTTGAGCCCTAGGCTTAGGAGAAACCCTTTGTATACTAATGTAAATTTAGTGTATATACACCTTTTCCCCTTTTTTTGTCTTTGACTTACTTATCAAGTTTTCCCTTTTGTTGGCAGATGTCAATGGAGTCTTTGGTCTACATAGGATTCACATATGGAGCCAGTCATCATACATGGAACTTAGCTTCCGCTGCTTGGGTGATTTACTCACCCGAGGGTCTGTTGGTGTCTTCAGTTGGCATTTGCCTAGGGCCATCCACGAATAATGTGTCTGAATACATATTCATCATAGAATTATTGTGCGATCTCACATGGTATTCACTCAATAAAGGTGCGCCTAGATTCTCATACATTCGTATGTCAATTGAACGGTCGTTACCGTGTCCGTGATCCAACATTAATCCATCGATTCCTACGGGTACATATTTTAGAATGACAATTTGATTTTATTACATACTTTCACATTCCTAGAAGTTCTAATCATGTATCCTATGCCTACGCTAATTATGTGTTGAATTGGCATTTGTCACATTAATAAAGCAAAGAAAACCATTAAATCAATGTACACATTGTAAGATATAAGTAAAACTGAAGATCCTTCTTTATATATTTCCAAAAAATATGGTGTTTTATATATTTCCAGATTTTTCTAATCTAATGAATGATCC
>ML819863.1:78481-88652 GCA_009831015.1 Picea engelmannii | reverse complement strand
TGCTTTTACTGTGGGAGGAAGTGCTAGCCTATAGGCTATAGGTCCCACTCTATCTAGAACTTCAAAGGGTCTACAATACCGAGGTGTCAACTTGTCACAAGATCCTATTCTCAGGGAACTCTTCCTAGGCCTAACTCTGAGATATATGTGGTATCCCATCTTGAATTATCTCAGAGTTCTCTTTCGGTCGGCATAACTTTTTTGTCTGTTCTGAGCGACCTTTAGATTTTGTTTTATCTAAGTCACTTGTTGTTCCATTTATTTCAACATGCCGGGTCCAATAGTAACTCTGTTCATGGGATTACTCCAACTGACTGGAGTATTGCATGGTCTACCATAGAGGACTTCAAAAGGCTTCATCTTCAGGGATTCTTGGTAGCTATTATTGTAGGCGAATTCCAGCAGTGGCAAGAAATCTTCCCACTTATTGGGTTGTTGCATTACATGCATTCTTAGCATGTCTTCCAATATTTGGTTCACTCTTTCCGTCTGTCCATTGGTTTGAGGATGGTAGGCAGTGATAAACAGTAATTTGGTCTCTAGACCAACCATCAAGGATTTCCAAAAGTTGGAAGTAAATTTCGTGTCTCTGTCAGACACGATCTCTTTAGGTATACCATGTAGTCTAAATATCTCCTTCATGAATATGCTGGTGATATCTATTTCCTTGCAAGTCGATTTGACGGGGATAAAATGGGCAAACTTGCTCAATTTATCCACCACTACCATGATGGCGTCATTTTGTTTGGTCGATGTTGGTAATCCGGTGATGAAGTCCATGGAAATGGTTTCCCGCTTCCATTCTGGGATTGGTAGAGGTTGTAATAATCATGTTGGGTGTCAGTGTTTTTCTTTAACCTTTTGGCATTCTATGCATTTGGCTAAGTACTCAGCTATGTATTTCTTCAATCCAGGCCAATAGAATTGTTTCCTGGTGGTTGCGATCATATTCTGGTATCTGGGATGACCATTATATGGTATTTTATGTAGTTCATCCATTATGAACCTCTTCAAGTCATCACATTATGGAATATACAATCTATTTTTGTAAGTTAGAAGACCTCCATCTATCATCTGGCATCCTTCATACTTTATTCCCGTGGGTTCTTTCTCTAGGTACGAGGTCACTGTCTGGAAGAATGTGTCTATTTCTTGTTTATTCCTGACTCTTTCCTTAACATTCGTCTTGTAGGTGCTCACCACTGTCATATGAATTGTTTTCATACTTCTGCTAAGGGCATTGGCCACTTTATTTTCCTTTCCCTTGATATGTTTGATTTCGAAATCAAACTCACTAAGAAGGGCCATCCACCTAGCTTGTCTAGCATTGAGTTTTGGTTGGTCAAATAGATATCGCAATTCAAAGTGGTCTGTCATAAGTATAAATTTCCTTCCCAGGAGGTAATGCCTCCACATTTTTAAGGCGTACACTATGGCGGCCAGTTCTAGATCATGGGTCACATAGTTGACTTCATTCTCATTCAATTTTCAAGATTCATAGCAGACTACACTTCCTCCTTGCATAAGGACTCCTCTGAGCCCTTCCTTGCAGGCATCTGTGCACACGAGGAAGTCAGCTGTGGGATCAATGATCTTCAACATGGGTGCGTGGGTCAGTAAATGTTTTAGGGATTGAAATCTTTCTTCACATTCTTATGTCCATGTGAATTTAGCTCCCTTCTTCTGGAGGGTAGTGATTGGACAACCAATCTTGGAGAATCCTTTTATAAATATCCTATAGTATCCTGCTAAGCCCATAAAGGATCTGATATCTGAAACGTCATTTGGGGTAGGCCACTCCATGATAGACCTGGTCTTGGCAGGGTCTACTGCTACTCCTTATCCAGATATGACATGGCCCAAGTAATGTATTTGCTTCTGGAAAAAGTTGCACTTGCTAAATTTGGCATAGAGATGATGTTCCCTTAACACTTGAAGCATAAGTCTAAGATGTTTCTCATGTTCCTCTCTATTCTTGGAGTAAATTAATATATCGTCAATAAAAACCACTACAAATTTGTCTAGGAATTTGTTGACCACATTGTTCATCAAGCACATAAAAGTGGCAGGGGAATTGGTTAATCCGAATGGTACTACCACAAACTCATAGTGACCATATCTCATCCTGAATGTAGTTTTGTGGATGTCTTCACCCTTGATTCGAACTTGATGGTATCCCGGTCTCAAGTCAATCTTTGAGAAGATGGAAGCACCTCCCAACTGATCAAACAGGTCATCGATCCTGGGTAAGGGGTACTTGTTCTTTATGGTTACCTTGTTTAGTTGTCTATAATCTATGCATAGTTGGAGGGTACCATCTTTCTTCTTTACAAAAAGAACTGGTGCTCCCCATGGAGACACCCTGGGTTGGATATAGCCTTTTTTCATCATTTCTTTTAGTTGTAATTTAAGCTCAACTAGCTCGGGTGTGCTCATCCTATAGGGTGTCCTAGACACTGGCACCACTCCTGGTGAAAGTTCTATAAAGAAGTCAATGTCCCTTCTCGAAGGTAGACCCGACACCTCTTCCAGAAATACATCTCTATATTCTCTTAGTGTGGGGTGGTCTTCGAGACTTGGTTTGTCATCTTCAACTGATTCCAACATCTGTATCACATAAATTAGACATCCCTTTCTGCAATACTTTCTCATTTGAAGGGATGATATTCATCTCACCGAGACAGGTTTTTGGATCCCTCGAAGGGTTATCCTTCTTTACCTACACATTCTAAAGTTTTATGGTAACAGTCTAGTCTAGATTTATATGTGTCTAGCCATTCCATACCAATCAATAGGTCATATGATCCTAGGGGTAGTGTGTTAAGGGTTTCTTGGGTGTGGAATTCACCCATTGTGAATTGGCAAGATGGTATGACCTCCGCTACCTTTCTTTTGGTTCCAATGGCTAACTGTACCAACCATGGCTTGGTGTGTTTATGTGGCTGTAATTTACACTTATCAACAACCTTAGGAGCTATATAACTCAAATTTGAACCAGGGTCAATTAGAATAGACACTAGATGGTTGGTGATCATACCTTCCATGTCCACCACTGAAGCTTTGTGGTCAGCTTGTTTATTATCCAAGGCTGCATAGATTTGCGACACACTCCTAGCCACATCATTGATGGTGGTAGCTTATTGAACGTTGTAAATTCTTTGACTGTTCTGTTGCCAGTGCAGGTAGTCCCTCAGTAGATGTTCTTCTCCACAACCCCAACATTTCATGGGTTCTCTCTTTGGGTTATCAATCTTTCCTGGGGTAGATCCAGAAGGTTTATTTCCACTATGGGAGGGGAAATTTTTCTGGTGTACACTTCGGGTTGGGAAGCTCATCCTTGAGTCCTTTTTATAGTTTTTAAATCTTGGGGATTTAAACCCCTTTTTCTGGAATCCCGAACTATTCTTCTGCTTCCAACCTTCGTGAGGTTCTGTCCAATGCCCCAACTATTCGTAAATATATCTTGCCTTTTGGATAGTGTCTTCTAGGGTCTTTGGCTCGTCAAACTCAATCCTGTCCTGATAGTCCTTAGGTATTCCACTGATGAATCATTGCACCTTTTCCTTCTCTGCCTTTATATAGGGTACGTACCTCAACAATTCGAGGAATCTACTGACATATTCCTCTATGGTGCGTTGTCCTAGTTTGAGTTCATAGAATTCTTTAGTATTTTCGTCGAAATACTTTTCCGACGGATACTTCTTTCTGAAGTATTTCTCAAACCGTTCCCAAGATAGGTCCTCTTTGTGAAACCCTTTTACATTCTTAAGGTCTTCCCACCAAATGGAAGCCTTTCCATTCAAGTTTGAAGTGGCTACTCGGGCCTCCAAGTTTTCTGAGAAGCCGTGGACTCTAAAATACTTCCTTAGTCCAAGCAGCCAGGCCTCCGCTTCCTCCCATTTCTTTATTTCATCGTCAAAAGAGGGTGGTTTGGCCTTCTTTAATTCTTTGAGATTGTGAATTTTGGAATGCTTACGCTTCTTTCATTTTCTTCAGGAATAAGAACTCATTCTGCTACTAGAAGATCCCTCTTAGTCCCTGGTTTCCTTTCCAGAGGAATCGTCCAACACTTGTCCCTTATCTCTAGGGTGGACCTTTCTCGAGGTTCTCTTCCTAGTGTGGCCACTTAAAAGACCACATTTTCGTATCTCAGGTGGACTTCGAATTTTCTTTGTCTGTCGTCAGTTCGCATGAATGGTGTCAGGTTCATGTTGCAATTGTTTTTGTATGTCAGATAAACTCTGCAGCAAGACTGCATTAATTTCTATTTGTTTCTCTTTCTCTTTTATCAACCTCTCATTGTCGGCCTTCCAACTCTGTAGTTCGACCATGAGGCTTCTCACAGTCTCAGCTAGATCGGGAGGGGTCTCTACTGCTCTCCTTTCGTCAGACTCTTCTTCTCTGTTGTGGGAGCCATCCCACACTTCATGGTCCATCACCATTCTATGCGTCTGTAGTTTCCCGTGGTTGATCATCCGTTTGTTGTGCAAGAAAAACACTTATTGTTAGTCAACATTATATTCATTCACAATCAGTGCATAATTCATATTTTTCAAATGCATACACACAATAGGAATTTTCATTATTTACTTCGGATTTTGCTAGAGAGAGTTAAGATAAAGGGTTAATCCTTTTAAGAGTACTTCAAATGGAGTTTCTGCGCAAATCGTTCATGAGCCCAAGAAGGACAAGTGTTGTAACCATGCTCCGATACCAATTTGTCACACACCCACTACAATCCTCTTAGATTTTTCATCTTTTTCTTCGAGGAACAGAATCCCTGAGACTTCTATGGGGCCTAGTGTAGACCCTCTCTTCCCTTGTCCTCCTCCAAACGACCACACATTGGCCTTAGCGCAAGCGCCTCTCGTAACTCGCAAGTCGGGAATCAAGACTCTTGACTCCCCTTTCTCCAAACACCAATACCCAAGATACTATACGGGTATAGCTGCCTCTTCACTAGCGCCTGCTACATGTAATAGTAGGCTAGGCCAAACACTAGCACCACTCGTAACCTTGCCAGTTAAGGTGTTGATCTCTCATGCTCCTCCTTCGTGAATCCCCAAGATGCGAGAGGTCAATTTTGCATGGACTTTGTCAAAGCGACGCACACACACCACTTGTCAACCCTGCTATACTCTTCTCATGAGTTGTGTCGCCACCGCCCGACACACGATACCTTAGCTCTTGGTGTTTCATGGCCTTAGCGATCAAGGTGCAGCTTCTTCATCCTACGAAACCTTGAGCCACGATAAGTCAATAGTGGGTTGACTCTTTCCCAGTGTGACACGTGTCTACCGCCGGTCACCCGCTTCCTAGGCTAAATACTGGCGCTACTTGCATCTCATGACTTCGTGAGTTGGAGTGTTGAGCCCTCATGCTCCTCCTTCGTGAGTTCTCGAGATACAATAAGTCAACAATGGGTTGGCTCCTTCCTAGGTGACATGTGTCCATCACCTTTCACCCATTTCCACCTTTCTCTAGGTGCTTGTTGTTACGCCACCTATCAACCATGCGGTCCCCACTTATGGATGGGTCACATGTTTTCACAAGCCCTCGATGCTCAGCACTTCGTGACTTCTATAATGAAAACTAAACTCCCTCAAGTTCCGAACTCCCGATAGGCGATAACGACGAAAGTTTTGATCCAACGGTTTTCCCGTGCCTTGGATCCAATGGTCACGATCACGTCATGATCTCGCAAATCGTGATTTCATGCATCCCTACCCTTGACCACTCCAAGTCGTGAGTCAGCCAAATGCTACTCTCCTACCTATACAAAAGCTAAGATCGACGATCAATAGGGCTTCGTCAGATCCTTGGATCCACGGTCTGGGATCCCATCACTACATGCGAAGGCTGAAAGGGTCGAGGTGTTAACACCTGCGCTCCTTCTCTAGATCCATCGGTCTCGAAAAATTGGGGGTATTCCCGAAAGAATTTCGACTGTTCATCTACCAATGATAGGGTATTCTCTCTTTCTATAATTGGGCTCACTATCCCTTCTAAGCTTGAATCACGAAATTCAACTTCTCGAGGCTTCAAACTCCCATGACTCTGAGACCTTAGAGATCTATCCTTCCTTGCATAAGGTTTCCAGACCCAGATCGCATGAACCTTCAGACGGTTCTTGGGAAATCATCCTGAATCTTAGTCGAGTCTCTAGGTAAAGGTTCGGCATGGTTCCAAGGTCTATGGGTTAATCCCCATGGAAGAGTACTATTGAGGAGCCTTCTTGGAACATTACGAGAGTTAAGAAACAAGATGATTTTCAGTGGAGAGAATTCATGCCCCAACCTTAATCCTTTGTATAGAAACTGACTATGGCATGTAAGCATACACAGGCATCCATTATTTCCAGTCTAACACACCAGGAAATCATTCTACACATAAATTATTATGGGCATATAAACATAAGCATCTATTCATGATATTCAATTCAAAATACAAGGTATAAAACACTTATCAGATCTACCAGGCATGATGCAACTGCTGATAGGGGTGCTCATTTCCACCCAACCGTAGGCTCAGTGACTCCAAACGGATTTACCACTAGCCACCCCCGAGCTAGACCATGATGCTTTGAGGTTCAGTCTCCTACTTCCGGCTCAACAGAAATCAAGGATGAAGATTACTCTCCTTCTCTTGATGTAGGAAAATAATCTAGGATGAAGGTTACTCTCCTTCTCCTGGTATTTAGAACTCCCTGCGTTCCCATGGTTTCTCCTGTCTCTTTCGCAATCCTCGTCACATGCACTACTCTTCTCCTACCACATTTCCTCTCTTGCCAATTTCTGTCTGCAAGGTTGCGTGTGGCGTGAATTCTGTTGTCTGTGGTCAGGTCTGAGGGATTTTACGGATGGGCAGTTCACCCCCATCCCCTCTTTAACTTTGAGGAGCCTCCCCACCTACCAATCTGACGGGAAATCCATTCTAGGATCAGAGAGCTTCTTTGGTTTGTGAGCAAGTATAAACCAGTATAGTACTAGCTCGGTGGAAGTTAACGCAACCATTCCAAGTCCCTTCCACCACCTCTCATTAGCCATCATGGTCTCTTTTATCACATCCCTCTCTTAGCATTCATGCAACACATAGTCATTATATAATTTACATTCATCGACATTTTATGCAAAGGTCCGTCAAATCAAACATTCACATCTTTGAGTTTACCATAGTTCTTGGCCAACATAGTCATTTTTACAGACTAGGGGAAACAGGGTGTTACACCATAAGTGTGATAATTATATCAAAGAACTATAAAAGTAATGAAGATACCCTACTTACATTATAGGCATGTACCAACATGACAATTTACCATGATTGCATCCATTGTTTAATATTCAGGTTAACATGTTTATGATTTGGAGCTTTCCAAGAGCCACAAAAACACAAAACTAAAGGAAATTACTCTTCAAGGCCAATATGTTATTTTTATTGAGGATATTTATAGTTCACTTTATCTCTCAAAACATGTGAAAATGCATGAAAGAGTGGGATGTTAGATCATAATTCCTAATGCATACATTCTATGATAATAAAAATTATTTTGCCTTCTTCCAAGATTTTGTTAAGAATCTCAACCACCTTCAAAATTGTTGTTCCAAACACTAATGCTACAAATGATATGTCTCCTTCATCTTGGGGTTGGGATGAGAGAGGGGAAAAGATATCCATGGGGCATTCTCAAAATATTTCCAAAGTATCATCACACTAATGTCATTGTTTCTATAAACAAAAAGAAGAAAGTGAAATAATGTGATAGATAAAGATACATGGAATTGGGAAAAGGAGAATGATCATTTTGGAGAAGAAAGTAGTGAAGATTTGGTAATGCTATAAATTGAATGAACATAATCACAATTGTCATTGTTGTAATCCCAATTTTAGGTTTTGTGACGTTGACAAGGTTTATTTTGTGCAAGTTCATATCTAAACTTTATCAAGAACATACAAATTAGAAAATTTCACCAAGTTTAATAGAGTTTTTAATCCCAAATATAATCAATAAATAGTTATATGTGAAACAAAGAAAAACTATGCATTATCATTATGATGAGCTTGACCAAATCAATACAAGAATGAGTTATTGTTGAGAGTTTTACATATAAGACTTAATTATATGTTTTGTTTCCATTATCTATTATATTAGAGGGGATGCCATGAATTACATACTAAGTGGTTGAGAGGATTACTGATGCACTGAAATAATATTCGTATTACATATCAATGCTATAACCATGTCATGAATTTTAATACGAAAACAAATAGTGTTATGAATTCAATAAAATAACTATGAATGAACATGTTAAATACTATTAGTGAGAGGGAATATGTGAACATGAAAAAAGAGAGATGACTTGTCTATTGTTTCCTCTTTAAAATTGACATTTAGCAACCCATTTGTAATTAATAGTCCTAATAAGATCCCAATGCATTACAATTTACATCTATAACCTATGACTAATTGTTTTGTTTTTATTCAGACCCAATAGTGGAGACAAAGATAACAAAGAAAAATGCATTATGGCAAGTGTTGGAGGGAAAGATAACAATGAAAATGGTAGTATGTCTAGTGTGGGATTAAAAAAAATGAAGTATGTAAACTAAATGTGATGCCAATCCCCATATCGAAAATAATCGAGAATGCTCATAAGACATGAATTCATGTGGATATTCACAAATACAAGGTGTCTATTCACAAATACAAGGTGTCTAAGCTTCTTTGGGAAGCTTTCATTAAGTGACACATAAAATAGTGCATACACCAATATAGTGGTAGGATATTCATCTAAGCATAAGCTATGTGATGGATTTAATGTTGTGGAAGGGTACACTCTATCAGGGAATGGATAAGAGACAACTACTTGTCTCAACCATGTACCCAACATGTACCTTAATAAAAATCCCTCATCAATTTCATCATCCAAATATGATTTGTAACTCTCTAATAGAGCTGGTGTATATGATCACATACCTGCAAACCTTCCTTAACTTTAACAACAAGAGACTAGCATTTTCAGCAAACTTTACTTTAGTCTCGTCAACAACCATGACTTGAAATAATCATAACTATGTACTTGTAATGAATAAATCTATGAAAATGATACATAATGTTCTTACTTGGGTCCATTACCCAAACCTGCGTTCTTCAACCTCTCATGGCCATAACTCTCTAACCGTGAGGAGTTATGTGACGTTCCACATACCACCAGAAATGGAATGACATGTACTATCCATCTAGAATAGTCTTACCTTCAAATATATTAAAAATCATACCATTATACATGAAACAACCTTGGGTCCATTACCCAAACCGTTGTGCTACTAGAATTCGCTACCAGAATTTCTCCAAGGGTTGAAATAAATCTACAATATCACTCTCCAATAGTTGACATCAATGACAACCAACAATCCATCAACCTAAGCTAACTTCTAACAATATCCCCCTTTGGCATTGATGGTAACACCAACTTTGATGGCAACACTTAGTCATGATAACATTCATGCTTATACTCTTTATCAATGTTTTTATCTCTCCCACTTTGACATCAATGGAAAAGGGTATCTCCCTTTGGGGCTGCTCCCCTTGAATGAACTTTTCTTGGGGATTCTCACCCTGTCTACGTGCCTTTGATTTTTATTTTTGTTTATAATCCTCTAATTACTCTCTTTCCCTTCATATGAATAATATCTTCCCCCTTTGACAAAGGGTATCACTCTAAAGTCATATCGGTCATTCTTCCCTTGTGACAATAACTCCCCTTGGAAACATGCCTTTATTATCTCTCTCCAAGAATTTACCTTTGCATATGATAAATCTCCCCCCCTTTGTCCTATTCATGGTGCTTCCTCGTGTACATCTAAGACATATAAGATAATCATTCAAAATCATTCATTTTGGAGTAGAAATTACTCCTAGTCTCTGGCAAAGATACTTAAGGGCTTCCCATGGAAGTAGTTTTGTAAAGATGTATGCCACCTGTTCTTTTGTTCCCACATATTCAACTTTGATGTTCTTCTTTGCAACCTGTTCCCATAGAAAGTGATACTTGTTTGGAATGTTCTTCGTCTTAGAGTGCATCACCATGTTTTTTGAGATACTGATGGTGCTTGTATTATCACAATATATTGGAATGGGCTCATCATACTCAACTTGTATATCTTTCACAGT